>JABUQX010062527.1:0-24264 GCA_015478945.1 Trachelipus rathkii | reverse complement strand
AAGTATAGATATATACTATATAAGTAATGATATATATAGATAATATTAATATATATATAGTATATATAATATATATATATATAATATAGATAACATTATATATAGTCGAGTGTCTAAAGCTGACATCATGCAACTCGAGAACGCAGCACCTACAGTAAAACAAATTATATATTTGGAATCAGCCAAAAATTTTAAGGGAGTTTCTTAATTTATTATTTTTATTTTTTAATTCATTTCGTCGGAATATTTAAAAAAAAAAAATCCCCCATTTAGGGGGCTCGAAGCGACGGGGGACAGAGTGGGGCGACGAGGTCCCCCCGGTCGTCCCACGGGAAGCCGAGAAGACCCGACTCCTGCCATCTTTGCGGTCTTTAGTTATGAAAGTGTAAAAAAGAATGATTTATAAACTTTACACTTGGGTATTACTTTAACTATAGGGTAATACCTTAGGTTAAACCGCAAAGATGGCAGGGCAGTAGGCGGGTCTCTTCGGCCTCCCGGTGGACAACGGGGGACTTCGTCCCCCCCTCCTGGTTCCCCGTGGCTCGAGCCCCCTAAAATGGGGCGAAAAAATGTTTATTTAAAAATAATTCCGACGAATATATAAAAAAAAAAAAAATTTAAAACCCCTCTTTAAAATTTGGCAGTTCTCTCAAATAATAATTTGTTTTACGTAGGCTGCTTGCCGTTTAGAGTTACATGATTTCAGGCATAAAACACCTGACTATATAGATATATATAATATATATATATTATATATATTATATTATATATATATATATATATATATATATATAGTATATATATATAATATATATAATAGTATATATTATATATATATAGTATATATATATATATATATATATATATATATAGATATAGTATGATAATATATATATATAGATATAATACTATAATAATATATGAATATAATATATATATATAATAATATATATATTATATATATATATATATGTATAACCATATATGACGGATAGTTTCTGTGTGCTGATAATAATGGAGTTTTTCAAGCTGATAAATTGTTATTAGAATGATGATAAATTTAACTTGTCATTGTGGATATTAACCAGGATCAAAATTTTAAATTAAAAAAATAGGCAATGCTTTTAATAAAGATCGTTACTTCTGTTTTTAAGGAGAATCTTACGTTTGATAGGCCCGAGACAGCACGGTCTCTGTATATTTTCTTTAAGTTCAAAAAGTGTAAAGGGAACAAGAGAAACAGTGTTGCTGCAAAGTTGATTTAAGTTATGTATAGATCGGAATCTGCTGCACTCGTCCGATCAAATAGCATAGGTTAATGTTTTACCTGCATCGATCGATCCATATAGCGTTAGCTGCATTTACTGATTCCTCTAAGTTTCATGTTATGATGTTTTTTTTTTTATGTATTGCTTTCAAAAATCTATATATGAAAAACAAACTTTCAATGCGGAAATTATTTTACCCAAAATCATTATTTTTTACCCTACCTTGAATTCTTTCACTCGTTAGCACTAAAAGCCGTTTTCTTTCTTATGCAAAATCAACGTTTTGGCCTACTTTATCAATTAATTTTTAATAGTTTTTAATAGTTTATATTTTTCTTCTTCACATCTTAATTAAATTCCTATATCACTAGTAATTGTAATATATGAAAAAAAGTTAAAAAAAAACTTTTAATCTTTACGATGAAACTTTTAAGGTCCCATATATATATATATATATATAATATATATATATATAATATATACATAGTATATATAGATATATATATATATATAATTATAGTATATATATATAGATATATAGCGTATCGACATCTATATAAAATAATATGATATTGATAGTATATATACCTATATAGTATACATCAGTATATATATATAGGTCCATATATATATATTATATATAGTGATGCAGGTAACATATGCTCATCATAAATATATAAGTATATAATATAGTATATAATATAAATATATAACTATATATATATTACGAGTATAGTATAGTGATATATATATATATATAATATATATATATATAGTATATATATGGGTTAATGATATTAATATATAGGTATACTATATATATATAATATAATAATATATACGATATATATTATATACTATATATATATATATATATATATATATATTATATATATATTATATATTAGTAGTATAGTATAATATTATATATATATTATATATATATATATATATATATAATATAATATAGTTTTGGGCACGCGACCCAAAAATAATTGCGGAGCAGTCACAATCGTAAGTCATTGGAAAGTTATTGCGATCACAACCGTAAACGCAATTGCGGTAGAACACAAGTTGCGATCTCAACCGCAAGTCGTAACAGCAACTATTGTGCATTAAATATATGAAATAAAAGAGAAACTGGATATTTACGCGACAAATATATTTATTAAAGATTTAGGAACATGCTTTAATATTCGAGTACGTTTTATCTGAAATTATTTCCTTTGGGGAATGTATTTCAAAATGTCTTTCCACTGACGCACTTGATGGAATTACCGTATTGTTTATCATAAAACATGAAACAAACGTACTAGAGGGAAACATGACTGGGTGAATAGCTGGACTTTTAAATCAGTTCGCTACTAGTTGTAATAGGCATTCTCTTACTTCATTTAACGCGTCTTTCTTTCTGGCGGCACGCCCTACACTCTTTAACAGGGAGCAGAACAGGTCATCCTCTGCTTTATTTGTTCCTCCTTCTGCACTGATGCTTTATGAGGCTGTAACATCACCTAAGTGTTTTATTTCATTCGACATCTTTTAGTAACGTAATCTATTTCCTCAGTATTATTAGGCCACTTTAGCTTGAAATAGGGATGAGAAGCAGATGCCAAGAGGCACTCATCATCTTCGAGCATTTTACCAAATTTGTTGCGGATTGATTTTTCAACAACAGCAAGATGGCCACACATATACAGGTTTTTTGCCTTAATATCAATAAGTAGATTAAGGGAAACTGTTATTGTTGGTAGTAAAATTCCCATGTACGCTTTATCCTCTCCTTGCAACACATCCAAGGCCCTAGTAACTGGATTCATCACCATTTTATATTCTTTAAGATAGGTAACTTCGATAAGTGTAAAGATTCGGATGCCTAAAGTATTTCAGACTTTCTTCAGAGCACTTTCCTAAGATCCAAGAATTTTGTTGAGGTGGCAAACAGCATCATATAAAGAGTTCCATCTTGTAGCTCCTGGGATTATGAATGGTTTATCTAATTCGTCCTTGATGATATCATCTACTGCTTGTGGGCTCCTGGCCTGTTTGTTTCACAAAGCTTGGGCTTTACTGAAAGCCGATTACGAGATTTTTTTGTATTCTTTATAACTGTCATGATCCATAACTTTAGCAGCGTCTGTGGTTACAACAAGGTTTAAAGTATGTGCAGAACAGCGAGCATGTATTGGCAAAGCATAGTAGTCTCCCAACTCTGAGGATTGCAGACCTGAAATAAAAACAAGGGTCAAGGACTATAACTCTTTTACTCATATTTATTTGTTATATCAAGTTAGTTAAATAAACGGTTATTCGTGTTTAAGTTATAATTTCAGTTATCAACAAAGCAAGTTTAGGTTTAGTTATCACTTATCAGCTCATACCTTGGTCAAGTATTGTTGTGACGTCTTCAATTGTTGTTTCGCTTTTGTCAGCATCATCTTCCTCTTCACTGTCACTGTGCGTTGTAGGCCTTGCGGCGGCCTGTGACTGATTGCGCTTGCCGTCAGACTGTGACTCGGCAAATAAGCTGCAAGAGAGCAAGAGCAATAATTAGAAAGCAAAGCATTATCGTTTTTGAATGACAACTACATTTATTTTTATATCAATATAATGTTCTATTATTCTATTACTAATATGCATTAAAATTCAATGATGAATTCGCTATGACAGTGATCAAGAAACGTGCCTCTTTGAAGAATTCATGAGTCGTTAATATTTTATCATCTAATTACAATATTTTATTGATTAAAACTTACCTGAAAGCTTTGACAAAATTAAGACAATTGTCTGTGGTAGTTGCACAGATCTTATCCTGTATGCCAAATTGAATGTGGATGTCCTCAATTTCTTTGGCAAGTACATTGAATGTGTGTTTTCCTTTCAGCCGACGGCAAGCTATGATCCCCTTTTTTCTCATGAGAGTATGATGGTCGATCCAATGAACAGTTACACCAAGATATGATCTTCAAAAATGAGAGTATATAACTAATAATAGTTAACGAAACGGAATAAACTTAAACAAAATTATATAAGCTATTTACGATATTTATGATAGTAAATTACAATATTTTATTGATTAAAACTTACCTGAAAGCTTATATTATATAAGCTTATTTACGATATTTATGATAGTAAAGGGTTAAACTAGCTAGTAATATTTAGGCAAATTAAATATTTAAACTGGAATTTTTAATACATAATGACTTCTTAAGAAGCGAAAATTATTGACTGTATTGCTATATTGGCGTACATATTATGAATATAATTATTTGCCTAATCAAACCTAGGTGTTCCAGCAAGACCAAGTTTCAGCTGTCGTGGCAACATACAGAAGTTCCTTCAGATTATCCTTCAAAGAGGCTCCACACTTAAATTTCTCCTCAATTTTCTGGCTCAATGTACGCGACTCATGGGAGAACTTTCTGTTTGAGCACATCCATCAGACTGATGAAGGAATCGCATCTCAAACGATTCTGAAGTGACAAGATATTGTCGAAGGAAGAATTGATGGTCTGTCTTTATAGAAATTTCGTTGGAACAAAGGTAACGGCCACTAAATGCATTTAGAGCTTATGTCTGAGCAGTCTTCAGCGTTTATCCGTTTTTGGAGAGTGCCACAACCGATTCAGCCGTCATCACGTCTCAGCCTACACAATCTCATATTCTTTCCACAAATTGCTCCTTGCTTCCCTATCCTTCACGCACTTGTTTGAACCCTCGTCAACTCTGTGAAATATATAATAATGTAATATAGTATAGATATAATTATATTAGTATATATATAGTATACTATATATAAATTTATATATATAGTATATATATATTATATAGAGTAAAATATATATATTATATATATTATAGTATATAATATATTATATAGTAGAGAAGAGAGAGAGAGAAGAAGAAAAGTTACTTAAACTGGCTACACGTTAATAGTTGTAAATTAGTAAAATGTACAGTACTGTATATCAAACGAAAGTTAAATAAAAATAAAGCATTTTTAAGGATGAACGAAAGGTAATATTGAAAAGTAATTTATTTTTTTTGTGGATTCTGTTTCATGTGAACTAGTTTTTTTTAGCGTTTATTGAAATTCAAATAAAAATATTATGGGAGAATAACGTGTGTTGAGCGGCTAAAGTTAGTCTTTTCAAGAGATTAGTGTTCGGTCTTGGTATGCGAAACTGTTGAAGATATGTTTTTAATTTGTCAAAATAATTTAGTCATAAAACAAAAATTATAGCAATCGACATTAACAAAGCATCGATACAGTACCTTAACACAACTTGATTCACATAAATAAACAAAATCTAACATCCCAACATAAACCTAAAGAAAAATGGATTCCAGACTTCTAGCAGCGACGAAAACAGCACAAATGACAAACCAAACATACAAAATTCCAGACAGCAAATAAACATCAACAACGAATACCTCAAGCGGGCAATACTATCCCCCAACCACTATTCAAAACCTAATTACGGCCGATCTACCACAACCACAAACAGATTACACAATGCAATAACAACCTACGCAGATGACATCACAATAGCCACTGCACACCAGAACCTAAACACGGCTACAAACCTGACACAACAATACATCAACCAATTTAAACATAGGCTAACAGAAACAGAATGTCCGCCACCACCAAAACAAATCTTCAAAGAATATTAGATTACGCGCCGACCGCCAGAACTTGGTGCCACAAATCACCACTAGTCTAACAGCTTAAAACTACATTACTGCCATACCTTTAATCGAAACTTCCAAAATATTCGGAGTAAAACTTGACACACATCTCACTTTCAGAAAACACATAGACAACATAATCTGGACATGATAGCACACAATTCTTTTCCCAAAACCCCAAAACACTCCAACAACCCAGTGCCAACATTGCACTCTTTAAACCCTACCCACCATAGACCAAACACACCCCTTTCTTCACCAGCCCTATATTACAAACAAAATCCTGAAAAACCACCGCCACACCAAACAACACATCATACACCAAACCAAATCGAGCACAGACAAACTAACGAAAACACTATAAGCCGACACAAAATACACGACAACATTTTAAACAAAACACCCACCAGAAATTGCACCAGAATTCAACTCACTAACAAGAAGAAACAGTCAGTCATCCTTGGCAAACCTAAGATGCGACCCATTCACCCTAAGAACTTTACACATACTGCAAACAGAATAGATTCAAACCTCAACCAAACCACCACATGACATCTGTCAAAATGTAACCAGGTTCCGGAAGAATATATCGATACTTCTTTTCTCGTCTGTTAAAATAACTCTCCAACACAGAACAAAACGGAACGAATTAAACCATCACTGGAAGATCTCTGGAGGAGACCGTTGGCGGAGTACCTGGCATAACAATGCTTTAGTGAGAATATATAATTATATATATAGTATATAGATGTATAATATAATATAATATTATATATATATGGAAGGTAGTATATATAGTTAACGTTTTATTAGTAAATATAATATAAGCAATAAAAAGTTGGTTTTCTACAATATACTTATGTGTTTGTTATATTTTTCTATATAGATCTTATATAGGCTATATATATAGGCATACCTATATATATATATATATATAGATACTACAACAGCTACCAATAGGAAGTAGATGATAATATATATATATATATAATATAGTAAGTACCTAATAGTGATTAACTATATATATAGTTTAGTAATATGTAAGAAATAGTTATATATATATATATCAGAGCGGCTCGTGGGTCAAGAAAAATTGCGTTGAGTAGGTAGAAAAGCAAATATAATATATCATATATATATATATATCTATAAAGTATGTAAATATTTGTATGGAGTATTGTCCTATTATTGAGAATATAATATATATAGGAATAATAGAGTATTATAGTGATGTGAAAATCAAAATTCTTATTGAGATATAATAAGAATTATATAATATAATATTAGTAATGGTATATTAATATTATAATATAGTAATAGTATATAATAAGGTATAATATAATATAGTATATTTTATATATATAGGTAAGTATGATATCATAGTTGATAGTATATATAAGTAGATATATAATATAGTATATATATATAGTATATGCAATATAGTTAGGTATTATTATAAATATATAGGCGTATTAATAATATGATATATAATAGTAGTATATAAATAAAACTTAATAGTATATATAGTTTTATGCAAAAATATATTAATAGTAGTAGTATAGATATATATATGATAGTAGATGAGTATATATATATGATATATGATATAAAAGTATATAAGTACGACAACAAATTCCACACTTGACTTACTTACACCTTGGTATATGGTATAGTATATAATATATATATAATGTTATAGTAATTAGTTTATGATTAGGTATGTATTATAATACTAGTGAGAGTTTAGAGAGCATATAGTAGTTATATATAGGTAAGGTAAATGAGAAGTATAAGTAGGGTAGGGTTGGTATATATTAAAGGAGATAGTACCTATATAGGGCGTATATATATGAGGGGGGTATTATGATTAATATATATAGTGTGTATAAGAGTATACGTATAATATAAGGATAGGGGTAATAATAAAAGTGATAATAATATATAGCTATATATATATTAATATAAGTAATTATAATAATATAATAATAATAATATATGTGTATATAATAATATATAAATAATTATATACTGGTTAAAATATAAGTAGTATATAACGTATATATATATATATACAATATACTATATATACATATACTATATATATATCAAAAGATATAGTAATAAATATAAATATATACTATATAATAATAATATAGTATATACTAAACTCATATATATATATGTACTATAGGTAGGGATATATAATATATATAATATATATATAGGTATAATAAATATATAATATATAATTGAATATATAATATATATTAGTAATATACTAGTAAAGGGAAATATGATAGTAGTATATATATAAAAATTGTTAGCGACAATGTGAAGAGAATAAATGTTGCGCACCATATTCGACATATTGAATCTTCCTCAATTGACTTACAACGACTCTGAAAAAGAAATTTAGAATATTCTTAATGAAACTTAACTCGAATACGATCCAAATCCCAGTAGTTTATGAAAAACTAACAGCATCAATTATTATTATAAGCCAGCACAAAATCAGGTAATAAACATAACTATAAATACAATAATATCGAAAATATGTATTATCAATAGCGAAAACTTCCCACAAAATCAACTCACATTATTGAATATGTAATTAGAACACCGAGCTGACTGCTGTCGCAGAGCATGCTTACAACTTAGCCGAGGAAGAGTCGTGACATCAACGCTGGTTCTTCTATAGACTCTAGTTTGACAGTCGATTATTTTAAGTGAAGATACGAATAAAATACATTCCGTATAAGAAGTAATATTTCGATATGTAGCTTCATGGCTAAAACTGGTGCTTTTATAAGTCTTATATAATCAAATAATATTTCGATTATTAATTCTTGCCTATAATGCAAGTGTTAAAATGGCGCGAGTGTTATTTAAAAAAAATGAATGCTACCTCGGAACTCATCATGGCACATGCCAACGTTGCCTTAGCCTCATAGAATAGAAACTATTGTTTTTTGACTTCGAGAAGTAACAATTGCCACCGATCGCTTCTACCATTAAAAAAGGAATCGAGTAGAAATTGATGACGGGATCTTAAAGCAGGCCTTCGAACGAAATCATTCTTTATATTTATATATAGAAATTATAAGTATAAGGATAGATATATATATATATATAATTATTAATTATATCTTATATATATATATATAGTATACATATAGATTACATAATATAATATATATATAGTTATAAGGTTTATACTACGTATAGTTAATAAATATTATAAGTAAGAATATATAATTGTAGAGTATATAAGGCCGATATTCTTATATTGACTAATGATAATAATCATAAATATATTCAACTAAAGGTCATTATATGTATATATTTAAAGTATATATATATATAGGATTAATAGGTAATATAATATAATATTATATACTATATATATATTAATAGATAAATATATAATGTAAATATATATATATAATATTAGTATTATATATAATGTATATATAGATATATAAGTATACTATATATATAGATAATATATATATAATATATATATATAGGTATATATATATATATATATCAATATAATAGATATATTATATATATTATAAAATATTAATATATTTATATTATATAATAGATTATTATTTTACATTATATATTTTTTTGGGCTCACTTCAGGAAAGTAGACGACGAACCACATTTGCCTACCCAAAAAGCGCCCACTGATAATATATATTACTATAAATATAGTTTTATATTAGTTATATATATATAATATATATATATATATAATTTATATAGATATATATAAGTATAGTAAAAATATAGTATATATATTATACTATAGTTATATATATACATATTATATTATATATATATTATATATGTCATATCAGAGGCGACTCAGGTAACTTTTTACTACTCAGGCGCTCTCTCTCTCTCCGCTCTCTCTGCTCTCTCTCTCTCTCTCTCTCTTCATCTCTCTCTCATATATAATATATTATATATACTATAATATATATATATATATATATATATATAGTTATAATATATATATATAATAATATATATAAATACTGTATATATAGAAATATATATATAAATATATATTATAATAGTAGTATAAATATAATTATATATATAATATAACTATATATATAATTATATAATATAGATATAGTAATATATATAAATATAATATAATATTGTATATATCTTTGATAAACAATTTATACCCACCAACTAATTTTGCCATTGCTTCGCGTTCTATTGCTATTTTAGTTAACAAGCTGATATCACTTTCATCTATTTGGTTGATGTGGGGTATCATTTGTTGAATTTTTCAGTAACTTTATGACCATACCAGTATTATCATAAATACTGATATTACATGATCTTTTATTCCTATGAATACTAATTATTCAGGTTTCATTATATTTTATATTGATATTATTAATTATTATATTAATATCTGTATATATAATTATTTGATCAATTAGTATTTATTAAATATCCTTTACTATGTTTATTAATTTTTTAAATATTGGTTTGTTAACACACTGAATTTTATAGGGCACAAACCCTAATTTACAGAAAGAGATGCCAAAGGCTAAATTCAGGTGTTAGGATTTAAATATCAATTATTTTTTTTTCAATAATGTCCATTAAGAACAAATAAATGTTTATAAAGTCCGGTAAATGTTATTTATTTTTATTTTTTAAATAAAAACTTTTTTATATAGATTTCTAGGTGAGCTAAAAAAAAAATAACTTGTAAAAAAAAATTCACGAATGTTTCGTATATACTGTCTTAAAATTTTTCTCTCCGCTCTTTTCGTGATGAAGAAGCTGACCTGCAACCTTTTATAATTAATTGAAAAATAGCATTATTCACTGGCGATGACTTTTTTTACATTTTTGTTTAAAAATTGAACAAAATTCTTGGATTTAATATAATAATAATAGTATAGTAAAAATATGCTATATATATACGTATAATATATATATATTTATATAATATATAACATGTATATATAGTAATTAATATATATAGTATATATATATATAATAATATATATATATATATTATGTAATAATTCTTTCATATGTGTGAGCAATTTTCGCAAAATAATAAGGGAACTTTAATCGTTTTACGAAAATTTGTAAAAGATCGACAGTTTCTATAATGATAACTCGTGCTAAGCTACGAGCAGCACCGAGGAATGTTAAGAGTCTCCTCTGAGAGTTGATTAGAGTTTATTCTACTATATAGTAGAGTATATATAGTGAAGTACTGATATAAATATGTATATAGTGAGTAGTATATCGGCCGGGTATATATATATATATAAGTATAATATAGCAGTGTATATATAATAGTATATAAATATATATATTATATAGTATACTATATTAAATATATATACTATAAAATTATTAGTAGGTATATAGGTGATTGGATAGTATATAGTAGTAGTATATATATATAATAGGCATAGTATTAAATATATATAACTATATAGTATAATATAGTATACTATAGATATAATCAGTGTATATATATAGTTATATAGTATATAAATATGATATACTATATAATATTAGCTATGTATAATAACAGTATAAATTATATAAGTCTATATAGAGTATGTAGTAGTATATGAGTAATATTATATATATAGTAAGTATAATGGTATACTATATATATTATGATCACTATATAGTTGAACGTACGTACTATTATACTATATATACTATATAGTAATATATATAATATATATATAGACCTATAAGTAACAAACAAAAAAAGACAAGCTTACAGTTAATGAAGGAATGAAATCTTTTTTTGGCATTGTAGGTGGGGAGGGGGGGACATTTATAGTTCATGACGTGTATTTTCGAATTCAGCTCCAATGATCGGATGGAAAGAGGCGAAGGCCGGTATTTGCCAGGCGGCCAATAGTTTGGAGAGAAAACCCCCCTATAGACTATAGAGTAGCCGATTTCAAACCTAGGGGGAAATTAACCCCAAAGGAGTTAAAATGAAATTCCGAGGGGGTGAAAGATAAGCACAAGGATTGGATTACCGCAGTCACAAAAAATTATTAACAAAATCAACTGTATCAGATCTCAACTAACTACGTAATCACTAATCATTAGATGACTATTAGTGAATTAGAAATTTAGGTAATAAATTAGGCCTTAAAATAACGAACTTCAACATCGGCGCAGCGCAAGCACCGCTAAGACAACTGCTCCTGACCCATCAATCAG
Source organism: Trachelipus rathkii (assembly GCA_015478945.1). NCBI lineage: Eukaryota > Metazoa > Arthropoda > Malacostraca > Isopoda > Trachelipodidae > Trachelipus > Trachelipus rathkii. Next base: position 12,058 of record JABUQX010062527.1, on the reverse strand, counting down.
CACCCCGTCGAACATTTTCGTTTGAGTCAGTCAGTCATTCGCCCGCCTTCCCACTGGACAAATTCGTGACGAATGTGTGGTTATGTGTCTCGCCGATTTCGCTAACTACTGAACATATTTTGGTTTATTTGGACGAGAAGCAAAAGCAGGAGAGTGAAATAATTTTATGTTTTTTAATATTGCTTTCAAAGTACTCCCACTCCCTCACGGCCGTTTGTAGCGAAGGATCTAAGCTGGGATTTCACTCATATTGGGTTAAATAAGTTAATAGTGTTAGACTTGGTTTGTTATGCCAGTCAGAATTAAACATAAAACAGCATGATCGATGAAAAAAATACCGGAGGTTTTGAAACTTTGGCTCAACTTGTTGTAGTTTTACAGGTAAAAAGATACTAAAGTCCCGAGGTGGGATATGTGGCGGTGGGTGACCCAGTTCAAGATCCCGTTTTTCACACGTTTTACCGCCGCTTTCTAATGAAAATATGACTTTAACAAAAACAGGAAACGTTATACAAAAATAACTTGAGTAAATTCTAAAAAAAATGTTCCTATCATTAACTTTGAAGAATGAATACTTCCAAAGATAAAATGCATTGCGAAAATCAAGGCGAATATTTAAAAAAAAAAATGAGATTGGGAGGGGGGGAGCGGATAGCGTTTTTATGTTTTTCTCCATGTTTTTAACCAAATACTCTCTGTAATAGTATAATGTATAGTGCTAGCATAAAAGTGGTTATAATACAGAGCTGGATGCCTATAATTTTTTGGAGTGCACCTGGCGCCTATTGGCGCCTATTGCCGCTGGACTAGTGCGCGTATAGCGCCTGTGGCGGCCTGTATATTGGTGTGTCACTCAAATTTGCCTAGCGCCTATGCGCCTATGCGCCTTTGCGCCTGAAAATGGATAGTGCGCCGTTTTATGTTATCATAAATTTATTTTCAAGGAAGAAAAAAACACATATATTAACTTTTTGTAATTTAAAACAACCGTAAACTGAGATATTAGCACGTCCTCTTCCTCCATCCATTAGTCCTTCGTGTCCATGTTTTCCCCTAGGGAGGTGTCCAGCATTTAAGTCTGACAGAAGTCTGCAAATTCTCAAGCAGAGCCATAGTTGCCAATTTATGTGTAGTTAAGAACTACTGAACCATTAGATTGTATAATATATAGATATAATATATATATATATAGTATATAAATAATATATATATATATTATATAATATAATATATATATATATAATATAATTATATATATATGAGAGAAAATATATATATATTTTTTATATAAGATATTATATTATATATATATATGTATATATATAGTATATATTATTATATATATATGATATATATAAGTATCATATATTATATATATATGATATATAATGATAAGTAGTAAGTATATAATATATATTATATCAGTAATATTATATATAGTGTAATATACTATATACCTAAGTATAGTTATATATATTATACTAGTAAGATGAGTACATACATAAGTTTTACACTGTTTTTAGAATGATACAAGTATAGTCAATGCTTCTAAGTTTTAAGGGTTAAAAAAATGCTGTGTTCCTGTTCAATAGGCGCGCGCTAATCAGGGCGCGACGCATTTAGCTCTGTCTATCTACCAACTCTTAACATTTAATCTGGATTTTTGAAGAGAAGTAATTTTCATTGATTTTCATATCTCCAAAACAAGTGTTCAAAACTCAAGAGATTTAAATGAGTGCAGTTAAAAGAGTAAGTTTCTCGACGGACTTATAGTGAAAGGAATTAATACAATGTGTTTGACGAGTTCCATGAGAAGTACTCGGAGAGTTCATATTATATAACGGTATATTTGTTTGGTTTCGCGGAATTAATATGATGGTCAAAAAAAAGAGCAAAAAATTCAGTGCTAATTTTTCAAGAAAGCTTATTAGAGGTCTAACAATGTGTAACATTGAAAGGAACACAAGAGTTTCATAAATATACTAAAGCTACGAATGCTACCGGAGGTCTCTCGTAAGTAGTCAGGTGATTTGGTATAAGGCGTTTTAAGTCAATTGGAATAAAGGGATAATTTAAAAAAAAGAAGAGGAGAATATTCGAGTTTTCATGAACACTTATAGGGTCTAACTATCGTAAAGTATGATCAAAGGATATGAGCAGTCTACGAGGGAGGTGGCTGTGCAGGAGGGAGTTTGCATGATTTATTCAATCGAGTTTTGGCGGCTTTGTAATAGAAGGTATTATTATAAAAAAGGAGAAGATAAAATAATAAAAAAAAAAAAGAAATAAAAAAAAAAATTTCAAATTGGTGCAGGTGTAATTTATAGTCGCTAATTTGTTTAGAGAGTAAGTCAAAAATATATGGAATTAAGCCTAATGATGTCTCTGTGGGTATATTTGCGGAGTAGGGTTAGGTATGAACGTTTTTTAGTCAATTGGTATATATATGTGTAATAATTAAAAATAATAGGGTTAAAAGTTTATATATTTCGATGAGGAACTTGTAGTGAGGGGTGCTCTAATGGGTTGGGGTGCTATATAGATATATCGCAAGATAATATATAATAGCAACGTATAGTGCAGCTCTGCTAAAGAGTGTCTTATATTGTAATAGACGTGTTGTGTCTCTTTGGTGAATATAAATTAGGTTATAAAAAAAAAAAAAGGTATAGAGGATAAAAAAAATATAATATAGAAGATATAAAATAAAAAGGATATTGCAATTTTTCATGAAAACTTTGTGTTTTATTATAAGGTGTAGTTGGTTTTTCTATTTATTTGTAGTAATATAATCAAAGGGATTACTAAAGCATATGATTCAGTGATACTCGAGAATTTGCATAATTATTTAGTAATCGTTCTAATTTAGGTTCATTTGAAACGGTAAAGTTCATTTAAAAAGAAAAATAGGATTTGTCCAGGAGTTTTGCAGGTCTGTGAAGATACTGTGTAGGTGTCTATTGTCAATAATCGACAATAAGAGAGGTATGATAGGCAACGGAGTGGTTCTTTGCGTAGATCTTCAGTAGATTCGTGCGCCTAATATACTAATCGTTTTGTCATGCGGGACATTAGATCTAATTAAAAAATAGAAGAAAAATGTGTCGAAGTTTTGTCTCAGTGCCAGCACTCTATAGGTAGCTGAAGGTCTTCTATAATATGGAATTCGGAAGAGACTTAATAATAAGTCATAATCGGGGATGGGCTAGGTGATGTCTGCGGTGAGGAGTTCATTAATTGGTGTCTATAACCCGTTTTGGCAACGGAGAGTTTAGTATATGAATTAAAAAAAAAAATGTTTCGAGATTTTGCATGATAACTTATAGGTCTAACTGTGTCAAAATAATCAAAAATATAAAGCTACGAGAGTCTCGAAGCTTCAGTACTTTTAAGGGTTGGGTGCTGGTTGTGTCGTTGTTTTGTGTGCGAGTCGGTAAGAGTGTTTATTAGATGTGAATTAAAGAGGATATGATAAGTAAAGATAATTCTTTCGAATTTTTCTATGTAGACTGTATACGAGTCTTAATTCTGTAAATACCCTAAAATATTGATACTATGTGTGTGAGGTGATTATAGTGTATAATATATATATAATTATACCCTATATATACGTATATATATATATATTAGTGTAAAGGAAAATGTTAAGTATTTAAATAATTTTCTGTTAGGGGTGAATAATACATCATAATATATATATATAATATTTATGGGGTACTTATTATATCTTCAATATATAACATATATAATAGATAATAATAATATGAACAAAATTGAGATATCTTTGTCACGCCTGCAGTGAGTGGCGAGCAATTATCTGGGTTTCCTATCTCAATATAATATAATAATATAATATAAATATTTATATATGTTATATATATATATATGTTCTCTCTGCTAAATAATAATGATACTAAATTAAAGAGGATCTTTTCTATCTTCCATAATATATATATATAAATATATTAATATATATAACTAATATTAATACAATTTTGGTTAATTTACTCTTTTTACTTTTTACTTTACATAATATAATATGAATACATTGATGTCTTGTCATTCTCGTATCAGTAAGGAAGTTGTAAGGATTATATGTTATATAATAATATATAATATATATATAGTATATATAAAATATTAATAAATATATATATATATAATAATGATAGGTTTATATTCTAAATAAATATATATATAAGATTATATAACTTCAATATTATATTATTAGACGTATATAATTTCTAATAAACAGTTGATTGTGCTCTTTGGTTTTCTGAATCATATAGAGCAGACCGACCGAAATAAAAGAATAATTTATTAATTATATTAATTTAGTAAATTTTTTTATCTCATATATAAATATAATAAAATAAATATATTTATTATGTGATATGCAGTTATTCCTATCTACATAAATAATATTATATATAATAAAGTAGGTAAGGGTATATATCCCTTTCTAAAGATATATAAATAATATTAGTAATTTTCTTTCAAAAATATATTTAAATTGAATCTTCAAAATAATAATATATTAAGAATATAATTTTATGGGTGGGAGTTATCTTATCTCCAAAATAGTTTGAGCGTGCTATATGTTCTCCAAAGATCATGAAATGTTGAAGTGACGGACGGTCTTATCGTGGGGAACAACCATCGCCTGATAAACAACGGGATTTTCTGAGCGGGTTACCTTTATTATTTACCCGTCATACACGTGGAATGTTGGGGGCTTTCGTGGGCCAATAATGTTATAAACCCCCCCTTTCTTCGGTGAGAGAGAAGGGGCCGGGCTCTATCTCTGTCTATAAAATTAATTCTTTTAGGGGTTCTTCATAAAACAGTCCACACCGAGTTGCGATCTGTACTCAAACACATTCACATGTTATATATAGCAGGAAAGAAAAAAAAAAATTGGTTTTAGGGGATTTCTACTTCACAAAAAAAGAAAAAAAATAATATATTGGGAAAATAGTATTTCTCAAAAATTAGAATTATAATTATTATAGTGAGAGGGATTATTTCTTTCTAAACCTATCAAAATTTAATTTGGATGGTGGGAGGATTTTTAATACTATCTCAATCAAATACATGTTTGGGTTTGGGCCCAAAAATGGTGTCCCTAAGGACAAAGCCCAAAACCGGACTGATATTTGGGGTGGTTTGTTTTCTCAAAAAAAAATGTCTTCAACATCTTTTAATCACAAAGCTCGGACCTCTTTCCTCGCGGGTCATAGTCTCCTAAATAAAACAAAGAGATAAATTTACAACAGATTTGGTTGCGTTTTTTCCAGTATTAAATATAGGTGGGAGGAACAAACTGATTTCGAATAACTGGTCCCGGCCGTGGCGAGGGGGTCCACTCTCGAGACTTTTTGGTCATTGTTTCTAATTCCTAACAATAAACATTAATGGGGCGCCACCCATAAAAAACCTATAGAGTTATGCTGGTTGTGTATAAGAATCAACAATAGGTAGAGGGGAGTAAGAGTCAGCTTCCAATCACACGCGCTTACCGGGCATGGAAAAAGTAGCCTGGCTCGAGGCTTCTCGGCCCCTCATCACCGATCAGACCACCGGAGCACACCCGCTTATCACAAAAACATCAAGAAAAACAAGACGAACAACAACGGCCACAACAACGATTAGGCATATATAGTAGCGTAGGTGTATTGTTAAACATATATATAAAATAAATATAACCTTATTCTTATACATTATACCTCTCGTACCGCCCATAGGTGACTCTAATGGGTAGTCCATTCCACTATACATAATATATATTTATATATAATATGTATTTTTGTGTAATGTATTAGTCTATAATTATTATTACTATTATATAGTAATATAAAATATTATTTAATAAAACTATATTTAATAATAGGATAATTATATTATATATTATTACCTATTATTAAAATGTGATATTTTCATTTTAATAAATAACTAACCTGGTTCTTGTATATTTTGTAAAATCCTTATAATTTTATAATTAAACTACAAATAATATAATAATGTTAATAATCTTTATTATATTAATAAATAATATAATAATATTATAAATAACTATAATTGAATGGTGATATGAGATAATGGAAATAAATAAATAAAGGTCATATAGAAATAAAAAAGATTCAACAAAGATTGTTTCATTTCATTCTTAAACTAAGAAAATCCCTCAAATGGAAAATTCTTTCAGGAGGATCAGGTGTGGTGGTGGGTGGGGGGGAGCCCAGGTATTGTAAGAAAATCTCGCTCATTATTACTTGTGCAAACTATTCTATTTGAGTTTATTTCTCTTTTAGAAACCACATTATTTTAGACTGTGCATTGCCTTCTCGGCTCGGCCCCCCCCGACGTCCTCGGGGAAGTGCTCTTTACGAGGCTAAAGACGGCGGAGACCGCTCTCGCGTTATATTATAAGAACTATATAATATATATATATATGTAAAATAGTCTTAGTATTATGAAGTCGGTAAAGTCGAAGTCTAGTGTATATTATATCATAATATATAATGAATAACCTATAGATGAAATTATAACGTCGGTGATAATTATATATTATAATTTTTATAATAGTTTTCAGGTAAATATATAATTAGCAAGGGAGCTCACAGAAGGCGTCTCAAGAAGTTACCGGTGTATATTATATATAATAAAAGTTTCTTATGGACGGGAGTTTTTAGTAAACTTCAATTCTATAGGCTAAAGTGAGTCTCTAACGTGACTAGCTAACATAAACTACTGATAGGAAGCTTAGAGATCGTTATAGTATTTAATATCTTAGGTGATTCACTTTTATCTCAAATAATATAAGGGCTATATAATGTAAATGGTTATCATAATATATTTATAGAATTTTAGAAGTTTTATAGTAGTTTTTGCACATTATACTGAAGTGTTGAGCTCATAGTAATTGGTTATATAAGAAGGACATCATGTATAAAGACCGGCGATTGAAGAGGAGGATGAAGAGGATGAGAAGTGCGTGTCGAATTATGTATATGATTATGAATATAATATATATATTATATTAGGTAGGACCTTTCACCGAAATGATAGTAGACTAATAAGAAGAATTCATATTAAAACAACTCAGAAATAACACCTACGGTGTTACTGAATGTCACAAAAATGTTTTCGTTATTTCTAGTAATATAAATAAATAAATTAATTGAAATAAAAATGAAATGAAATATTTAATTAATAATATAATAATTAATAATATATACGTATAATAAGTTGTTGAGGTTTATAGTGCTGACTGCATAATATACGTTACTATGTACTAGCTGATCGTAGTAATACTTCAATTATGGTTTCTATCTAGCCAATGAATATTCTGTACATCACGACATCTGAGCCTTCAATCTCTTTCTTTAGTTATATTAAGGGCCTAAAAGCTCAACCTTATACGTCGTGGATGATCACGCCTCCAACAAGCGGACGTCAAGCGCAATATATAATCGCGACGTCCACTTCCGTCGGGTGTGTGACCCCACAACTCTACATATACTAATTACACCTACAAGACTTATTGATATAACAAATACACACGATTATCGATATAATACCTTTAACCCTATTATTTATAATTTATGTATTATTATTTCTCATCGATTTTTATATCAAAGTATACCTTATGATCTCTTTAATTCCTTATAATCATTTAATCTACCGAATGAATAGAGTTAGGTATAGATACTCAAACTCCGTTTAAGCCAGTACTACTTAATTTGATGCATATGGCGGTATTATTATAGTAACGCTTTATCAAGGGGTCTAAAATAGTTGATTAATAGTAATGACGATTTTACTGAATTAGAGAGAGAGAGATACGTAATTCGAGATATAAGACATATACTATACGTTATAGTGTATACCAGTTAAGATGAGATAGTTGTTTTAGTCAAGGTAAGTAGTATTTGTTGGATGCCGTGAATATAGCATGAAATATTATAAGTTATAAGGTGATCAGTAATACATATAAGTAATGTATGATTGATTATTGATAAATAACGTATATATCATCCAGTAAATAGACTAGATGTATATATTATTAAACAATATAATAACCGTAAAGGGAATAACTGATAGGAATAACTATAAATTTATGTGGATATGAGGCTTATATATTATAACTATATAAGTGATAAATATATTTATAAGATAATAAATATATTCGATTGAATAGCAAGGGGGAGATATTCTTAATAATATGGTATAACTATAGTGAGGGTAGTAAGTATTATTATATAAATATAAGATTGTACATCAAGGGTGGAATTAAGGTATTGAGGGTAATACGAGTGTTTAGGTGATATATATTGAGAAGCGTAGAAAACGGCGGAGCGGGGGGCAAAGGGGAAGAGGGTAAGAGTGTACAGTGCAATAGTAATCTCGGGAGAATGTTTTACACCAGAATGAGCGCGTAATGGCTCAAAAAGTTGTGAGAGAAGGAGGAAAAGTTGAAGTGAGGAGAAGGGATGTTACTTCGCACGTTAAGTAAATGGATATGATTAGATTGTGATTAGTTTTTTGCAGGGAGCGGGGGGTTAATTTATACCACACATGATATCGAAACCGATAAAAAAAAAACGATTTTCTTTTTATTATGAAGTAGGTTTTATTTATAAAAAAGTCGGTATGTTTTAAGAGTATCATTTTGGATATACTGACCTACAAACTTATAGACGCTGACAGTTTTACGAAGAGCAAAGGTGGAAAAGTCATGACCGCTACAATACAATTCGAAAGTATAGGTTATATTTTAATAAAAGTTTAAGAGGAGCGGTAAGAGTTTTTAATCTCTAACTAATGTGGAGGATGATGAGGCTCCCGCCCCGCTCTTGATTCTGAGGCAGTTATTAGAAATTAGCATCAATCGGATTTTTTATTCATAAGTCTTATATGAATTATTATAGCGTATATTATTAAGTTACTTGAAAAGTAGGTAATTATGTGTTGGTATAGAATGACGATGTATGTGTTACAATTTATAGCGCTAAATAACTGGTAATACCTATAGTAATATTAAGTTACTAAGACAAAATTAACAGACTATCATTCGTTTAAGTTAGGATTAATAGTACTCAGTCGAAAGTCATTTGATAAATTTAAAAGCTTGGATGAGCATATAATATGTGTAATAGATATATTACTATTATTAATAGTACTATATTATATAGTATTTTACTATATATATTACCTAGATTGCTCTGAAGCCACCACACCTGTCTACGGGCGGGAGCGCACGATGGCCTCTATTTTTTTCCTTTAAGGAGGGTGGGCGGGTGGGTGTTTATACCACCGGCCCTCAAACATCTTGGGATAAAGTCAACGAGATCTAAAAAATAAAAATATTACGCATAGGATTGGGGAGGCCCAAAACCAGGCGTGTTAAGGCCTTTTTTGAAAGGTGGGTTGGGGGAGACTTGATAAATATTCCAAAGGCAAGCGGGGAAATCAACCAGGGTAAGTAATGGGGGCGCGAAGGAGAACCCAACAGAAAGATTGGTAATGTGGCAACAGAGATGAGGTGTTGGGTTATACTGGTAGAGGAGTAGGTAGATGGGCACCATCTGGAATGAGATAAGCCAGTCTGCCGACCGCAGCGTGAGTAATAAACATTGGGAGACCTCTATTGCAGGACCAGACGGGGTTTAAAGCCCGTTCGAAAACGCTAAGATAGGCTAACTCTCCAAACACCAAAATAACTCGGATGGTGTTCGGAGGAGGCAGGATGAGACACCAAGACAAGAGAGTGCCAACGAAGAGTGGCTCTCCGCAGCCCCTAAGATCCAAAGATAGTGGGTGGGTTACTAGATCCCCGGAAAGAAGGAACATGGGGCGGAGTTGGAGTGGGAGGGCGGCGTTTGGTCTTGCATTTGGAAACGATCGTCGCTACCAAAAATCGCACGAGTGGAGTATCTAGGATAGAAGAGAGAGAATGTGAGGGTGGCAGAAATGCCGAAGAGGCGGGTACATGTCTTCGCTGCGGACGAAAGACGCTTGCGCCCGGCTGACAGGATGAAGAATTCATCGCTGGGCGAAAAATGCGAGAATAAGAACAAAAGACAAGACACAAGCAGCGAGAAGACTGGTTTGTTGAGCCTAAAAGAATTAATAACTTTACCAAAAAAAAAAAAAAAAACTTATATCCAACCTTGGCTCTCGCATAATTAAGCTTTTAAGTGGGCTGTTAAGATTCGAAAAAATAAATCGGTATTAGGCACTCCTTAAAAAGTGCAGTTCATTCTCGTGTAAACTATCTGTGATAACCAAAACTTTGACGAATTTCACTAAATAATTATTTAAGAAAAAAAAAAAAGGTATAGTCATTTGCCACTGTAGTGTATAAAGGTCATTGATCCTTCGAGCACCAAGCTTAGAAAATTTCTCCGACCTTAAGAATTCCACACTTGTCGTTCCCCGCTCAATGTATAGGTAAGGGGTAAGTCAGAAAAGGAGGAGAGAGTTGGGGTAACAAAGGGAAAAAACGGTGAGTATGAACCAACTAATATACTACCAGTATTACAATATATAACAAGTTTATATATTAATAGGGGCCTTTTATTTGGTAGCCTATTATTTATTTGGAACTATTATCGTAGACTCACCCCAATTTGGTTACCTATATAATAAAAATATATGAAGGCCGGGAGTATTATGATGATAAAAACCACTCACGTAGGTATTGGTTCTCACCCTCCCGAAAAGATGTATAATTTAGAAATGATGTCTATAAAGACCCCTCCCATATACTAATAATGAGTAGGGTAGGTGCTTTTATGTATCGGATTTAGATAAATGGAGTATATATATGAGAAGTATATTTATATATATATAGTTATATGATGATATATGGAGGCCCCCTTTTAGGTAATTAATAGATGAGGTGGAGTTGATGGAGATTATATATGCGTGGTCATCGTGGGGCGTCAGTCCTGGGGGGCAGGTGATAGCTGGGAAAGAAAAGAGGGGGAAGAAGATGACAGAGTTATCGGGGCAGTTCTTAAAAAACAGGAAACTCCCCGGGTTTCCTTTAGAAGAATGTATGTGGGCCCCGGTCCCACTGAAAGGGAATAGGGCAATGATATGTTACATTACTATTAATAGTGAGCAAAGTAAGGAGCGTTCCCGTTGTTGGTTCTGTGATCACTGAGTATACCAATAACGGAATGGCTTATCGTTATCCTTACAATGATAGACACAGAAGACATTATATTTTTCATATGCATATATTGAAGTTATTAACTTCAGGTATCCAAAGGCCCACCTCGAGAGGGAATAAGAGGAGGAGTGGTCGACAGATGCCGTTGTATTATTTTAGTTGTCCGGACGAAAAGAAACGAGAGTGAAGGAAGGTCTATGTGAGATAGTTTTAAATGGTTGTGGGAGGGACAAGAAATAGTTCATATATATATATATAGTAATAATAATAGATATATGATAGTTTCTAAAAAGATAATATATAATAAATAAAGAGTATAAATGACTCAGCTTAAAGGAAGGGAGTTGGTTGATAATAAAGATATTAATGAAATGTTGAATTATAATTATGAGAATGAGGATGAGGATGAAGATATTATAATAAAATTGGTCCCTAATGATATTAAAATATGAGAGGATGACGGTACTTGATAAGTACCTGATATACTAATTAATTAAGCGAGGATGATGTAAGAAGGGGCAAAATGGAAGGATTAGATGAGATCTATTGGTATTAAAGGCAGATAAAGAGTATCTCGTGGTGTGTATTTCTATAGGTAAGTGACAAAAAAGCAAAGGGGTTATGAAGAAAAATATAATATAGCGTCTCAATGGGTAAGGCCAGAGTGTTGCGCAGGCACCGAAAACACTCTCGGGGTTTTTAGATAAAATCAAGACAGTGGGTGCGAGAGGGAGAAGGACCGGAGGAGGTACAAATTAGCCCGTTCCGTGTGGAACCCGCAGCGAGAGTAGAGCTGCAAAAATATTGTGCAGTAAGAGAAACATAAATAGTTGAGAGGAGTGCATATCACACTCGGCATGACAATGGAAGTGGACACAG
>JABUQX010062526.1:12500-23276 GCA_015478945.1 Trachelipus rathkii | reverse complement strand
GATGGGAGGAAGAGAGAAGAGAGTGAGGAAGAGGAAGAGAGGAGAGAGGAGAGAGAGAGATGATGAGAGACAAGAGAGAGAGAGGGAGAAGAAGAGAGAGAGAGTTGAGAGAAAGAGAAAGAGGGAGAAAGAGAAAGAGAAAGAGAAATGGAGAGAGATTTAAGGAGGAAAGAGAAAGAGAAAGAGTGAAAAAGAGAGAAGGAGAGAGAAGGAAGAGAGAGAAAAAGAAAACAGAAGAAAAAAGGAAAAGAAGAAGAAAGGAAAAGGAGAATGACTGTGAGGATAAAGAGAAAAGATGAAAGAGAAAGTAGAAGAGAAAGAATGGAAGAGACAAGAGTAAAGAGAAAGATGAAAGAAAAGGGAGGGAGGAAAGAGAAAAGAGAGAGAGAAGAGAGAGAGAGAGGAGGAAGAGAGAGAGAGAGAGAGAGAATCGAGAAGAGAGGAGAGAGAGAGAGAGATGAGAGAGAGAGAGAGAGAGAGATGAGAGAGACGAGGAGAGAGAGAGAGAGAGAAGACGGAAGGAGAGAGAGAGAGAGAGGAGAGAGAGAGTTCGAGAGAGGAGAGAGAGAGGCAGAGAGAGAGGAGAAGAGAGAGAGAGTAGAATCGAGAGAGAGAGAGGAGAGACTTAGCGCTAGTCGACGAAACACAGCTTAAGTCAAACATACTTCGTAAAAATTATCCACTGATCATAATCTTAAATTTTTGCTATATATATATGGGCGTAGGCAGGGGGCGTGCACTTGCCCCCCCCCTAAATCTTAAAAATAAATAAAATTATAACCTTATTTGTTGCCAGAAGACGTTTTTAAGGATTTTAGTAGTAGAAAAACTGAAAAAAAAATACACCAATCGATAGATAATGGAAGTAGTAATTACTAATTACTAGCGTATTTTATTATTTTTTCTAAAGTTTTATGTATTTTCGTTTTCATATTGGCTTAAAAGTCAACTAGCTTTGTGTTTTTATTTTACAGCTGGATTCTTCTGACATTATTCTCCGCTAGAACTTTCCGTACGTCGATAGCATTTGGCAGCTACCAAAAGCTGTTAAATCAATCTCGGAAGGCGTACCAGTTGATATTCAAGCTGCAGGACAGCACATTAAAAAACAATTGAAGAAATAAAGGAAATATTCAACAGCTTGAAGACCATAACTTTTATATATTTACGGTATATATATATAATATATATATATATATATATACATTATATATATATATATAATATATTATATATATATATATATATATATTATATAATATATATCAATTCAACCTTTGCCCCCCCTAATTGAAATCCTGCCCCCCCCGGCCCGGGCCCCCCCATTTTTTTTTTTTTTTATATTATTATTTATATATATATATATATTTATACATATATATATATATATATATATATATATATATATATATAAAAAATATATATATATTATATATATATTATATATATATATATATATGTATTATATATAGTATAGTCTAGGAAAATCGATTCATGATAATATAATCATATAGATACGGTATATCGATTATAAAAAAAAAATATTAATAGCGATTGATGTATAAAAAATCAGAAAAACACTGATATTGATATGCCTATAAAAACGAGAAATTTAGCTGTTTAAAATTTTAGTTGCCTTATTTTTTATATTTTTATTGAAAATATAAATTAAAATGTACGTCAATTTGTAAAAAAAAAAAAAAAAAAAAAAATTTTTAATATCATTTGATTATAAATTAATTATTTATAGTTTTAATACACTATTTACATGAACTCAAGTGTGAACTGCTACACTATTATTAACTCGAAAAGTTGATAATCGTTAAAAAAAAATATTAATTATAAGTAAATATTAGCAATATCGATTTAGCGATAATCTGAAAACATTTCGACTTGATTCTTTATCCCTACATAAACGAAACAAAAAGCCAAAAAGTTGTGATTTTAGTTGTGTTTTTTTTTTTTTTTTGTATTTTATGAAATAAACTTAAATGTTTAAAGTGTGTCAATTTGTAAAAAAGACTTCAAAGAATATTTTAAAGACCATTTGTGTAAATTAAATGTTTATAGTTTTTAATACACTACTTACATGATCTTTAGTGTGAACTGCCCCACAATTACCTAATTTTAGAGCTGTAACTTGGGCTAGAACTTTTAAGAAGTTTCGCCCTGTTCTCACACTTGAGTAATTGATATATTGATTTAATTGAAAATATTTATTTTATAATCCATTTTTGTTCATTTAACTATAAATCTGGTTTTAGCGTTTTGACAATGGTACTTTATAAGATTCTCATGCATTGGATTTTGTTTAAAATATCGATAAAGTTATTTCTTTTGTAATTTCATTTTTACATTCAATTGATACTAAGAATTAACATTTTTTTTGAAAAAAACCTTTATTTGATGTCGTTTTTAAATTACATTGGCCAGCTGTTTCCAATAAGATGTGACAAAAGCCACTTATTATTTTTGATCCCACTGATTAAATGAGGATCAAACTTTAGGTAAACGATAAGGAAATTTCCATACCCCTTCCATAATCGATTTTCCACACACATTTAGGTCTTTTAAATTTACTTTATTTACTTACTTGATTTAGTTTTCGTTGCAGCAACCATCTCAGGCAATTTTGCAACTGTTCATAGAACTTCCTCAAATTCAGAAAAGATATAAAAGATCCATGATATCATCAGCTTCTAAGGTAATTGAAATTCATTTTCATAATTAAATCAGATTTAGAAAATTTATATCTTTTTCAAAATATTTGTATAAATAGTATTGCCGGAAAAAGAAAAGGGTAATTGCTAGTATTGGTAACTCAGTTCACGTAACATAGTATTATTTAAAATTATAAACATTTCAATTTACAAAAATGGTTTTAAAAAATTATTTGAAGTTTTTTTTATGCATTGAGTTTATTTTGAGTTATATTTTCCACTAAAAATATAAATATTAACGCTCTGAAAATCATAACAATTCGGCTTTTTTCCGTTCGTGTAGGGATAATGAATCACTATTGAAATGCGTTTCAGATTATCGATACATGGATATCGATATTATTTTTTTATAATCGATTTTTTCACTAATTTCGAGGAATCGATATTAAGACAAAGTGTACGTAAATAGTATCAAAGAAATAAAAAAATTTGTAAAACAATATTTGTGCGTAATATACAAAAAAAAAGTACGAATTTAATATCACACAAATACGAAATTTACACACACACACACAAAATATATATATATATATATATATATATATATATATATATATATATATATATATATATATATATATATATATATATATATATATATATATATATATATCACTAGCAGGGGCGCGGCAAATATATATATATATATATATATATATATATATTATCACGGCCCATTTAGGGGCTCGAGCCGAGGGGAACAGATAGGGGGGACGTTTTCCATACCCCGTAGGGGAGGGGCGGAGGAACCCCCGCGACACCCAAATACCAAAGAGCGGGGGTTCCGGAGACCCTCCCCGGAGGGGGGGAATAGTCCTACCCTTTCGTTCCCCGAAGGCCGAGAGACCCCGACTCCTGCCATCGGGGCGGTCTACCTTTGGGGTACCCATTAGTTTTAGAATTTAAAAAATTTTTTTTAAACTAATGGGTACCCAAGGGTAGACCGCCCCGATAGCAGGAGTCGGGGTCTCTCGGCCTTCCGGGGAACGAAAGGGTAGGACTATTTCCCCCCCTCCCCTACGGGGTATGGAAAATGTCCCCCCATCTGTTCCCCGTCGGCTCGAGCCCCCTAATGGGCCGTATATATATATATATATATATATATATAATATATATATATATCTATATATATATATATATATATATATATTATTATAGTGACTCAATCGGCCTCACGAAACGGCACGAGTCTATCTAATACCGACTCACGCAGCTTGTTTCAACGTACTCGTAAAATTTTCCACTGGTCACAATAAATTTTGCCCATATATATATATATATATATATATTATAATGTGTATATATTATAAAATAAAATATTTATATTATATATATATATATATATTATATATATATATATAGTATATATATATATTATATATATATATACCGGTATATATATATATCATATATATATAATATATATATATATATATTATATATATATATTTATATATATATATTCCCTCACTCGAGCTAATATATTATATATATATATATATATATTGCGTAGTGTTATTATAAGAAAAAATTATTTTATTATTACTTTATTATTATTTTATTTTATTATTACAAAATTCGTTTGCGAATTTTTTTTTTTTTGTTTTTTAATATACGTAAACGGAAATTTGGCTAAACAATCGAATTGTTGATAATCGTTCAAAATTATCGATTATCGGAAAAAATATTAATGCAATAGATACATAAAAAATCGGAACAAAGAAACCATCAATAGCGATATCCCTAAAAAAACGAGAAAATTAGCTGTTTTTAAAATTTTCGAACGTATTTTTTATATTTTTCTTTAAAAATATATGCGAGTAAATACACGAAAATCCGGTTAAAAATAACTTCAAAATAATTTTTTAAAACCATTTTGTAAATGAAATGTTTATAATTTTAATTATTACTATGTACCGTGAACTGTGATGTACCAATACTAGATAATTACAAAGAAAAGAAAAAGGAACATTAAACAAATTCAAAATTGGGGAAAGATTTACATTCCAAAGGAGCTTCGTTCGTATGTAGATATACCTGAAGCGCGTGACGTCATAATCCAACGTCAGACTCTTCATGGGTCACGTTTGACTGTGACGTCAGAAGTTGCGTACATTACGCTATAATATCAAAATATATATAATATATATATATATATATATATATATATATATATATATATATAATATATATATATATATATATTATATATATATATATATATATAGTAGTAAATCAATGTCCCAAATGGTTTTGAGATTTATAGAGTACGAATAGATTGTTGCGAATAAATGTTCCCAAAAGTACTAATTTTGGGATTTATTGTTTTTAGGGGTATATCACTAACGTAATAATATTTAACGACCGCTGTTGTAGTGCAGATATAACTACCTACACCACCAAGAATATCCACACTTATCGATCGTATAGTGGCAGAAAAACAAAAACGACTATCAGAGCGTTGTGTTTCAAAATCTAATCAAAAATGCTAAACAGCCAAATTTCTTATTGTTTCCTCGCTTAATAAACTGAACCCGTGTGTATATTCTTATTCTTTATCCTTTGGTGGTTATGGTGTTAAAGTAAAGTCCTCTAATATCTCAATCTATTATGTTATCCTTAACAGGCTTACAAATTATAAATGAAACAATGATGTGTATTAAATCCTTATCCTTTAGCACCTAGT
This sequence comes from Trachelipus rathkii, assembly GCA_015478945.1. Lineage (NCBI taxonomy): Eukaryota > Metazoa > Arthropoda > Malacostraca > Isopoda > Trachelipodidae > Trachelipus > Trachelipus rathkii. Next base: position 17,870 of record JABUQX010062526.1, on the reverse strand, counting down.
TCTAGTAAAGTAGATTCTGTAGTTAGTATTTTCAGAGATTTTTATCCCAAGGTTGAACCTCGAGAACTTCAATAAATCCTAAAATTATAACCAAACCACTCGTATATAATCAAAACCAAGCTCAATAAATTAAAACTTGAAGTGGTTTTATAAAAACCTTTCTATTCAGTTACCGTGTAAACGAAGTATCAACTACCTAAGTTAATCCAACCATTTAAGTATAAATTCAATTCAAAATTGTCAAAACAAATCTAAACTATTTAAATTGCAAGTCGATTCAAAATATCGAAGTCCCAAATTTAGTTCAAATCAATCGAGTTCAAAGTCAGCTTAAATTGTCAAAGTCCTAAACAACAAAAGTTCAAAATATAAAGTCACTCTAACTACTTTCAAAGTTTAAACTATAAAGTCCCAAAATGTCAGACAACTAGATCAAAGTCTCAATTAAGTTTCTATTTATATAACTATAAGTCTGATTTATTTCACTAACTGTCATTTAATATTCAATGTCTCGAACAATTATAACTGTCTTCAAATTCGTTGTAATATATCGCTATTATTAACTGTCCCAGTCAATGGTCAGTTAATTTCAAAATGGCGTCGGTCAGTTAATTCAAAATGGCGTCCACCGGTGAAACCAAAATGGCGTCAACCGGCAAGTTTTCAAAGGTCAACAACTAGTTTAATATATATCTTTTTCCCTGAAGTCCATCAAAATACCTAATAACCTATAAAATAATATATTTCAATGATCAAGGATTAACTCAGTAAAATGAATAACTTTTTCTTTTCTTTAATTTTCAACGAGAAACACAACAATTAAAATATGTTCTTTAAAATACAACACTTCTTCAACTAAGATAATTCAAATTCTTTTATTATTATCGTAAAGGGTTCTTTATTTAGTTCAAGTCTTGCTATATAACTTTATTTTCAAAAATATCAATTAAAAATTCCAAATTAGTAACTTACTATATCCTAACTTTCGTAACCAAAATTCAAAATGATCACAAAACTTGAGTAATTTGAATAATATACAGAAGTATACGCTAACTTACATTGCCATATATATTATTCCAAAATAATAATCTCATAATTTATGCACGTTAAATTCCAATAAATAATTAAATCGATCACAGATGTAGCTTAATAGATGAAATAATTGCCAAAGCTAAGTTTAACAACGAAAAATATAGTCAATGTTGATGTTCATACATGTGAAGATGGCCACAGCTAAATTCCAATAAACAGCCAACAAAATGGCCGTTATTAAATTTTCCTAATTGAGAAAATGGCCAGAGCTAACATCTGAATAATTGACCAAAATAGCCAATATTAAATTTCCATAAACACGAAAATGGCCAGTGCTAATATCTAAATAAATAATTTACCAATATATAATCTACAAAATATTACCTTTCTTATTTACACTCCAAATACGTCGGTATCAATATATATATATATATAAGAATATCAAAAAACCTAATCAAAAGCTATCCAATAATTAAAATATTTACAGGCACAATCGTTAAAACTTTCCTAATTTGAAAACTAATTATCAAAATATCACAGATATAGAGGAGACACTCCCGAAGGGTTTCGGTTCAGAATGGCAAGTCAATCGTATATAAAATGTAAACAAACTTATGAATACAAACAAGACTAATACAAAATATCACGCAGAGCACACAGAGCTAATCCTAACAGAATGAGTTCCGAATAACAAGTGAACTAAAACTAAACATAACAAATCAAATTTCAAATCGGAAGTCCTAGAGACTGATCTTAACTCAATAGCTCTCAAATAACAAGTGAACTGATTTCCATTCCCCGTTCGCCATATTGGATTGTTTTGGTGACGTCATAGTAGTGTTTCCACTTTTCTGTATTTTTAGTTCCAACATTCTTAGATCGCATTTTCTTCGTGAAAAACTCTGTTTACCAGAAAAATAATAAAGATTATTTTCTCATTCTTTTACATGTTAATTTATTTTCTTTATTTTTAAGATACTTTTTTAAGCTCTATTTACATAAATTTAATATTTTCCTTTTTTCATTAAAACTTTACTATTTACAAAATAGGTTTTTCTAAACCTCAAATACCTAACCACTAATTATTTCTATCAATACCCACAAAACACACACACATATCTTACATACACACATACGTATCCATATACACACACATATGCACATACACATTAACACATACCTAGGTATATATATATAATATATATTATTATATATATATATATATATATATATTATATATTATATATATATATAGTATATATATATTATATATATATTTTATATATATATATATATATATATATATATATATATACCGTATATATATATATATACTTTTGACCAACATATATAAGTTTTCCTACATATATATATATTTTTCTTCCTTTAACCCTATTAGACGTCTAATTAGTAATTTTCCCTATTTTCTTATTTAATATAACTAGTTTACAAATATATATATTTTTATAATTTGTCTTTATTATTTACAATTTGAAGCTTTTATATTTACAAGTACTATCTTTTTATATTTACAATTATCTATATTTACAGCAAATCTGAGCTTTCTTAATATATTTACAATTTTAATAATTCTTAAATAACCAACCTTAAGATTCCTTTGCCAAACTGTAACTTTTTACCTTTTTGGAGGTGGCTCTACCATGGGCCCTACAATACCTCCTTCACAAAAGACCATACTAAGGCTCTTCTAGGCTGGATCCTTCAAAGTAATCCTCATAATCTGCATTCATGACATCAATATACTCTTTTCTTGGTTTAACAAACAAAATTTTCTGCACTCTTCTAGTTGTAATTTTTATGAATTTTCGGCCAAAGCTGATACTCGTTTATCTCCTCTGTCATGAACAAATACATCTTCAAACATATGGAACTGAAATGAAACAAAGAATATAAAATGCAAGTCAAAAATAATTTCTCCAACCACAATGGGTCAAAGGCTAAACAAAATATTTTCAGTCTTCAAGACAATACTTTTAATCGCCAGGGCGATCCATATAATTATTATTTTTATTGCCAGAGCAATCATTACTGACTGCCAAGGCAATATATTTCCCAAAATATTGACAAAATATCGTATTTTTCATCGCCACAGCAACTGTTTTCCAACTGCCACAGCAATGTACATATTCCTATTCCTCTTATAAAATGTAAAATATTTAACAATATACACAAAAATGTTTCCTATTTCTCATTCTTCTCACTTAAAACATACTTATTTCTTAATCAACCTATCTACGATGTAACTTTCTTTTCTTTTTCTTTCCTCTTTTTCTACATGTTTCTGCTGGGTTTACCCAAGCTCCTTTTTTGTTCTTTTCTGTTGTAACTCTTTTATCTAAATCCTTGCTATTTTCAACTGTCAGTTTCCTTTATTTGAATGGTGTCAGTTTCTTTGTTCACTTTTATTTTTTCTGATATTGGCTGTGTTACCTCTGCAACGTCATAAACTTGTTTATCCGAGCAACTTATTTCTTTCATATTCTCCCCGAGAACGCTGCAGTCGCTCTCAAGGATTCGACCTGTTTCCCGAGCCTCAAGCTCTTGTATTCTAAAAATCAATTGTAATACACCATTCTGAAAATCTTTACACTCCTTCATAAGATGGCTTTCTCCGCAATATAAACAAAATATTTCAGTTCTCTGTTCCTTTACACTAATAATTTCCTCCTGTTTCACATTAATAACCTTTTCTCGCTTGTCTTCTTTTACTTTTGCTGTACAAAATGCTATCTTGTGATCTTGCTTTCCGCACCAGAAACAACATTTCCACTTTCTGAAACAATGTGTTTCCATATGTCCTCCCTTTCTACAAAATGCACATTCCATTCTTCTTATATTTCGCGATTGGTCTCTTCTTTGTTTATTTCTCACTTTACACTCTCTGATTTGATGGCTTTTTTCACCACAAGCAAAACAACAACCATTTTTTCTATAGCAATCTTTTTCCACATGTCCTCTTTTATAACAAAATTCACAATTTATTTCGTCTTGTTTATTTCGATTTTCCGTCAAAATTCTCTGGTCTTCCATTTTAATCTATTATACTATACACTATGTTGAATATCCAAATCCCAATATTTTCAAAATCTATGTTTCTTTCTTAAACAAATGAAGGTCCTAACACACCCTCCCACCAAAGAGTCTATTACGGGTGGAAAGCGGGAAAAGAAATACGAGGCAAAAGTAACCGCATGAACACGAAAACACAGCCGAACTGGGCCGACGGTCCCCAACTTTTATTTCTTGTTGTAGTTGCAGATATAACTTACCTACACACACCAAAGGAATATCCACACTTATCGATCGTATAGTGGCAGAAAAACAAAAACGACTATCAGAGCGTTGTGTTTCAAAATCTAATCAAAAATGCTAAACAGCCAAATTTCTTAATTGTTTCCTCGCTTAATAAACTGAACCCGTGTGTATATTCTTATTCTTTATCCTTTGGTGGTTATGGTGTTAAAGTAAAGTCCTCTAATATCTCAATCTATTATGTTATCCTTAACAGGCTTACAAATTATAAATGAAACAATGATGTGTATTAAATCCTTATCCTTTAGCACCTAGTTCTAGTAAAGTAGATTCTGTAGTTAGTATTTTCAGAGATTTTTATCCCAAGGTTGAACCTCGAGAACTTCAATAAATCCTAAAATTATAACCAAACCACTCGTATATAATCAAAACCAAGCTCAATAAATTAAAACTTGAAGTGGTTTTATAAAAACCTTTCTATTCAGTTACCGTGTAAACGAAGTATCAACTACCTAAGTTAATCCAACCATTTAAGTATAAATTCAATTCAAAATTGTCAAAACAAATCTAAACTATTTAAATTGCAAGTCGATTCAAAATATCGAAGTCCCAAATTTAGTTCAAATCAATCGAGTTCAAAGTCAGCTTAAATTGTCAAAGTCCTAAACAACAAAAGTTCTAAAATATAAAGTCACTCTAACTACTTTCAAAGTTTAAACTATAAAGTCCCAAAATGTCAGACAACTAGATCAAAGTCTCAATTAAGTTTCTATTTATATAACTATAAGTCTGATTTATTTCATTAACTGTCACTTAATATTCGATGTCTCGAACAATTATAACTGTCTTCAAATTCGTTGTAATATATCACTATTATTAACTGTCCCAGTCAATGGTCAGTTAATTCAAAATGGCGTCAGTCAGTGACTTCAAAATGGCGTCAACCGGTGAAACCAAGATGGCGTCAACCGGCAAGTTTTCAAATGTCAACAACTAGTTTAATATATATCTTTTTCCTTGAAGTCCATCAAAATACCTAAAAATCCTATAAAATAATATATTTCA
>JABUQX010062526.1:0-7500 GCA_015478945.1 Trachelipus rathkii | reverse complement strand
GATAGATGGGACTCATGGCTAGAACCTTCTTCTGTTACTGGCTACTACTATTTCACTTCCTACCTTCAATTATTTGCATTTTTCTTCAAGCATCCATTTTCTACTCAACTCTTATTTCATTAAGAAAATAAAGTCAGTTTGTTTCTTGGGTCTACTACAAGTACTTAAACAATTATCTTGTTTTTGATATATGTCTATTGATCCTTCCTCTTCCTTTTTTATTCATAAATCTAAACTTTAATGCCTTTCTTCAGCTCTTCTTTTAAAGTTTGAACTCTGCTGTCATCCTCAGAGTTTGAGACTTTGAGAGATATGCTGGAGAGCTCAGAATATGGAGAATAATTGATTGATAAAATTGATTTGGCCTTGTAGTTTCCGTAACCATGAGAATGGTTGCAAAACTCTTAGAATTTTTTCAAGTATTTGGCAATTTTATAGCAGTCAAAGCTTAAATGATTGATGTTCTATAATTAATATAAACTTGCAGAGGTTTTTTCAAACATTCAATTTCTTTCATAGAATTAGATATGTGATATACCACCATGTATTAACATCTTGAATTGGCATAGTGGGCTTGCAAGATGTGGATCCAAGTTTCTTTGTATTCTTTTAATAAGTTCATTACAGTTTAAAAACTGGAATAATTGAAATGTGTACAAATAATTTCCTACATTTCTTTATTAAATCACACTGTTCTGTGAGAAATAAGGCATCTTTAATATCAAATTGAAGTTTATGAATAAAGAAAGAAAAACTTGTGTATCCTGCTAAATTAGTTCCAAGCTTCATGTTATATTGCTCCATCTAGAAGGATCAAATGGATTTTGTTAGGAGGAAATTTCCCAATTATTCATCATAATTTCAAACTCATAATGATTTTTATTCCAGAATGAGAACCTGGGGAAATACTTGCAATGGAGTACACAGTCCATTTTTTCAAACTCACTGGTTAGCCAGAGTGCAGTTAAAGAAATAAATGGGTCGTTGAATTAATTAGCTCTCTATATATCTGTAGTAATGATATTTGATCAGCCTTAGAGAACTTCTCGAATACTGCTGATCATAATTCCTGTATGAATGGGTAACATTCTCTCTACAAATATTTTCTACTAGGAATAAAGATATTTTGGTTGAAGATGGGCAATATTTCTATGAATCCCTGCTCTTCGGTGACTGTGAATGGCCTGTTACTCATTGCGATAAAATTCATTTATTTTGCTGTGAATTTGAGGTCATTGATATGCCAAATCTTTTTGGGGAGAAACTCTTCCTCAAACCTCACTTATCTCACGGCTTGATCTATTGCTCTTTTGTGGTTTCCCCTGTTCTTAGAAAATACAAGACTCTCCCTTTTACAATTAAAATTTTAATGGACTTCCAGATATTTCCCTTCGATGATGATTTTTCCATATGTTCATGAAGTGGCGTTGTACTAAATTTTAAGATTTATGTTGAAAGTTATATAAATTTTTTTTTACATTTCTTTATAGTTAAACGAAAGTTCAAGAAATTCCGGTTCCGGCCGGGATTCCGGCCGGAATTTTTTTTTGTGATTCCGGCTAATTCCGGTTTCGGCCGGAACTGAAAATTTCAATTCCCCGTTACACCCCTAATATATATATATATAATATATATATATATTATATTATATATATTAATATATATATATACTATATATATATTATATATATATATATAATATATATATATATATATATATATATATTATAATATATATATATATATATATATATATATATATATATATGGACAAATTAAGTTACTTTAGGCCCATACAGAACGGGACGTCAGATAAGAAAAAAAATTTCACAGGTAGACTCTATGATACATAAATAGATGTTCTAGGCGCGAAAATAAAAAATGTAAAAAAAAAATTCACCACCACTCACGGGTCGGAGGGTGATTTAATTTTTTTTTTGTTAAAATGATTGCAAAGCAGAGAAACGTTTCTCTACGGAAAACTCTGTGTCTCTGTCTCCCGTACCCCGACCCGTGAGTGCTGAGTAACGGGAACGGAACAGGAAGTCTAATAAAAAAATTTCGCAGGGAGACTATAGGATATATAAATAGATGTTCAATTGACATCAATCTTGTAGTACTAACTTGAATGAGTTTCAGAGGCTGGGGGTGACGGTGGCGGCTCCTCTCTGTCATGCATTCATATATTTTAACACAAAAAAATTTAAATTATCCCCCGACTCGTGAGTGGTTATTAGTTTTTTTATTATTATTATTATTTTCGCGCCTAGAACATCGATTTATGTATCATGGAGTCTACCTGTGAAAAAAAGTTCTTATCCGACGTCCCGTTCCGTGTGGGCCTAAAGTAACTTTTACATATATATATATATATATATATATATATATATATATATATATATATATATATATATATATATATATATAAAAATATTATATATATATATATATATATATATATATATATTATAATATATATATATATATATATATTATATATATTAAAAATTAGGAAATTTTAACATTAAGAAAAATTCTTACCTTTAAATTATTCTAAGTCTTGAATTTGCCAATCACATTCTTCACATGCAGATTCGTCTGCAGAAGTTGATTGACTTTCGTATGATTGCATTGATCCAATTTTTTGCCAAACTTCCAGAGGTAAATCGTAGTTATAACAACATTTTCCTTCACGTTTGAGCCCGTATTTTATGGTTAATATTTGTGTTAATGATTTAACACTTAAACGATTTCTTAATTTTGATTTGATGATGTTCATGTGGCTAAATATTCTTTCAACATCTGCATTGGAATGAGGTAGCAAAAGTACGGTTAATGCTAAATTTGTAAGATCTTTATAAGGATTTTCTCCAGTAGCATCACGATAGGATGCTACCTCACTCCAAAATGAAATTGTATCTGTTATTTCCGTCCATTGTTTGTGACTTAAATTTTTCCATTGAAAATCAATGCGTGTTACAACTTCGGCATCATCAATAAACATCCTGGCAAGATCTATAATATCGGGCTTTATTTCTTGCAGAAGTCCAATAACAAAATCTATACAGCGAGTTCTAATATCCTTTTTATCTTGGTCTGTAAATATAGAATCGGAAATTTCTTTTTCAAATTCATAACCCAAGTAAGGCTTTGGATCTAAATGGTCTCGAATTGAGTCACTGTCTTTTAGTCGTCTACCAGGAATAAGAATGGCAGTACTGAGGTAGTCAACAAGATGTTGAAGATCATTCAGTAATTTTGTTGGATCCTGAATTTCTGCTTCAAATTTTTTATTAACCCTTTGTACTTCTGAAAGAATATTTTTCAGAAAAATTAAAAAAACATAATTTTTCTTGTCGCAAAACATTTGATATAATATTTCAGAAGTGTAACACCGCTCCTCATTTCTTACAATTTCAAAATGAGTTTTTAATTCTACCCATTGTTGTAATATTCGAACTACAGCAGATTCAATTGACATCCATCTTGTAGTACTAACTTGAATGAGTTTCAGAGGCTGATTTCCTTCATTAATAGTTGCAAAAAGTTGACCGTATTTAACTTTTCGAATAGCAGAATGGGAGAACCAGCTGTAAGTCTCTCTTATCAAAAAATCCAAGTTTCTGGGTAGATACTCAGATGCAGCATGTGATACTGCCAGCTGAAGGGAATGACAAATGCATCTAATTAATATGAGATGAGGAACTTCCCTTTTTAATAATGCATGAACTCCATTTTTAACTCCTGTCATCACAGAGGCATTATCAGTTCCTAATGCAATCAAGTTTTGCAAATTTAGATTATAAAATTTTAAAGATTCTTTAATTGCATTACAAATTGCTAAGGCATTACACTCATCTAATTGAATTAAATCTAGATAAGTCACAATAATTTTATTTTTATTTTCTGAAAAATACCGTATAATGATTCCTAATAACTTAACCACAGAAATGTCATTCGATTCGTCAATTAATACACTGTATTTACTATTTCCAATATCTTTTCTTAATTCTTCCTTAAAATGTGGCCCTAAAACATTATTAATAATGGCCGTACATTTTGTACGCTTAACTTGAATCTTTTGTCTTCTTTATATAACTAAGCTTGAGTTTGGCAAGCTTCGGTTAAATGGTCAACAACTCTAAGAGAACAATGTTGTGCTATAAACAAAGCAATACTTCCTTCTGTTTTCTTTACATTTGGATGACCTACTGTTTTAAATGGTAATTTAGTTTGCCTACTATTGCTAAATGGCTCTTCAGCCTTTTTATGTTTATTTGTGTCAGCATGTCGATCTATATCGCAAATTCTGGCACTTATTGAGCATTTACAGTAATTGCAAAAACACTTACTATTATCACCTTCGACTTTACGAAGCCATTTTTCATACTTTGAGTCCTTTAGCCATTCGCTTCTAAAATGCTGAGTATATTTTTTACTCATTTTCACAATATTTAATTTTTTTTTCAAAAAAACTTATTTATACCAAAGAAAATAAAAATTAATCTCATAAGATAAAGATATATTCAAAATTTAAGCTTCCAAAACTTTTATATATTTAAATGTATATATAAAATAACAATCATTCAATATAGCAAAATCACTGTAAAAGTAAAACCTTCTCCACAAACAGTTACCATAGAACTGGATATAGAAACGAATAAAACGTTCCATGCGTTGCGCCAAGACTCAAGAGCCTGGCATCCTGGTGTCTACATGTTTGAAACATGTTGCGAATATATATATTATATAATTATTATATATAATTATATATATATATATATATATATATATATATTATATATATATATATAGTATATATATATATATATATATATATATATATATAGTATTATATATATATATATATATATATATATATATATATATTATATAAATAATATATATATTATATATATATATATATATATATATATATATATATATATATAATATATATATAATATATATATATATATATATATATATATATAATATATATATATATATATATATATATATATATATTATATTCAAAACAGTAATTTTTAATTTTAACCAGGATGCAAGATTCCATGAAAACGGCAAAATTTTACACCCTTTTATTAATTATCGTTAAAAAGCACCAAATTTGGCACTAAATTAAGCCGAAAAGCACCGAATTAACGCGGCCGCGTTTTATGCATATTTTTGGCACTAAATTAATAAGAAATGCACTAGATTTAGTGCGAAAAAAGCAACCAAATTGGCCAACACTGTGCGAACTACTTTATATTAATTTATAATATCAGCACAATTTTAGCATTATCCACTGCCCACTGTAAACACCTAAAGAGTTGTCACGGGCCTATCGTCTCAAAAATTTTTGGTTAAAATTGGAAAAAATTATATTTAAAACTTCAAAAAAATATTTGGTTTTATTTTAATTTGTTAATTAATTAAACAAACAAATAAAAAAAATGAAAACTACAAATAAAAAAATTAATCCCTCTTTTCTTTTTAAAATATAACATAAAAAAAATCAATTCGTAAACTTATTTAATTAGCTCAGAAATTTGATGGTTTTTTATACCCTTTATATAGTAGGTATTGTCAGTTATGGTGTAGCCGCAAGGCCCTCTTAACCGCCAAACTAAGGCAAACGTAGGCCAAAATGCTTAGGGCGGCAGAATATGAGGGCGGCCCTAGGTGGATACAACGCGGCAGACAACAGACAGCAAAAAACGAATATATATATATATATATTATATATATATATATATAATATAATATATATATATATATATATATATAATATACTATATATATATATATATATATATAATATATAATATTATATATATATAAATATATATTATATATATAATATATATTATATAATATATATAAATATATATATATATATATATATTTTACTTTCTTTAGTGAATTTTTTTTTGCCTTGGGGAATGAATGGTTAAGAGGGCTCTGGGTGTAGGCACACACACCTTTTAGATTAGATCTTGTCAAGCTAATAAATCAAAACGCAGAATAAGACTCACACCCCAGGCTTTGTAAACTTGTGGTTGAAAAGCTGCGTGAATGAAGTACACGCTATACAAAGATTCTAGGAAAATGCATGCAGGCGAAACACTAGGCTAGGATTTGAAGGCAATAAAAGTGACCAAGTCAAAGAAATGCTTAGAGTCTGTTAGACAGCTACAGTACCCCCTTCAGTGTGGCTGTCAGGTTCCTGCTAGGTCCAGGTAGCGGCTGGGAATGTGAACCAAGAGAGCCAGTACGCGTCCTTCTTTCACCAGGTAGAAAATGGAGTGGAGCGAAGAACAGGTGCTTGAGGAGGTGAAGAACATGGGCGACTAGTACTAATGGAATGTTGAAGATGAGGAGTGGAGAAACAGGAGGAGGAGAAGAACAAAGGTCGGGAAGGTGGAGGAAGGGAATGCTGGGAAGGGGAATAGGGAATGGATGTCTGGACGGGGTGAAAGTTGGAAGGTTCCGGCAGGGTTTAGCCTCTAGAAAGCTGACTTTTAGACGGTCGTGCAGACTAACCTTCTGTTCGCGCAGACTTTGAATGGTAAAGAATTTCCTCCTCTGGCTCAACACTTTAAAGGGGCCGTCCATACCGGAGGCTGTTAGAGCAGTCTTGTGAGAGTTCTGACGAAAGAAAACATGGGTTCATGTGGCCAGTTCTCTCGGAATGAAAGAGTGGACTTCTGGTGTCTGGAAGGTGATGGTCTCCATGACACAACACAGTTCTTCAAACGGGTGAGGTAGGAGAGAGGATCCGACCGAGGTGAAATGGAAGATTGAAGAAAAGAATTCACCTGCCAAACTAAGAGAGAGCCATTGACTAGTTTCGCAGCTGTGCATTGAAGATTTCCTTTGAGGGCGGAGCGGATGCCCAAAAGTACAAAAGAGCCTCAGTTACATACTCATGCTTTTGGGGTGGCGGTCAAAGTATGCCTTTAATGCTGGCGGTGAATCTGTCTACAATCCCATTTTAAAGCCGGATGAAAGCCGGTGTCCTGATACGTTCAGAAACCCGGAGGCCCAGTCAATATCTGTAAAGGAATGATTCAAATTGTCTACCTTGATTCGTGGTCACAGTAAGCGGTACGCTGAAACGCGAAACTCAATGAGTCATAAAAGCTTTAGCTATGATTCGGGTAAAGGAAAAGCACGAAATAGTAGCAAACGCTCATGAAGGGAGCCGAACACTCAGAAGAGACTGTATTGGCCAAGAAATGAGAGAGGGCACACCGAAGAGCTTCTCCGGTTTGATACGGATTACCGGTATTCATCTAGTCTGGAAAAGGACTGCAGAATGTGCTTCTTTGTATTTTTCTTCGGAGTTGAAGCCTAAGCCGGTCGTCGGATGTAGGCCCCAACAGGAGGGTAACCCTCGCAAGACGGTGTCAATGAATCGCTGGGAAGTTGACAGGCATTCCGTAATCGAAGGGAAATCTCAGAAACTTCAAAAAGTCAAAAAAAACTCTTCTC
>JABUQX010062525.1:32500-82956 GCA_015478945.1 Trachelipus rathkii | reverse complement strand
CAGGGAGGAGATATATAATAAGGAGGGCTGGCTATATATATTCGCTAATATATAAGTATATATATATATATTATTATTTTTTGAAAAAATGAAAGTATAGTTTACTTATAAAGAATTCTTATAGGTTAGAATAAAGAAATATAAATTTTTATTTTAAGTTTAAACTAATTATACTTTTAGTCTGAGACTTATTGTTTTTTTAATAATTAAACTTCCAAAGCCAATCTCAACCTCCTTAATGGTACAATATATCAATAAATAACATTTTAAATTAAAGAAAGAGAAAATTTCGTATTAACACTCATCTATAACTTTTAATTAATTATATTATTACTATATAATAATAATAATAATCTAAATCATGTCTGTGCAAGCACCATATATATATATATATATATATATTATATATATACTAAAATATATCATATATCGCTATATATACTATATATATTCATATACTATAGTATCGATATCATAAATATATAACTATATATATACCTATATATTATATATATATATATATATAATATAGTAATATCTACCAAGCTGATACGTACCATTAGCGACTCGAGCTCTTGGCAGGCGTCGCACGGGCTCTTCATGGATTCTATCTAAGTCTTGAACGAAATAAGACCTTCACTTATGGGTGGCACAGGGTGGTCAAAAATATTTCAAAAGGGAGGCAGAATGATTTAAGTGAGGACCTTAAATTAGCAGTGGACTGCTGGAAGCGAACTATACATAAGCAATCCTCTTACAAGGCATCTTATCCTTTTCAGCATACGCAAAATTTGTTTGAACTTGTTTTCATAAAATAAAATAGCACTTCTCCCTAATAATGCCTGCTGTAGAGCAGAATATTTAGTATCGGTGGGGATATTTTGAGGGCACAGAGGTCAGCCTTAACTGCTTTTATTTTGAGCACCTAATCTTTTTGAAAGGTATAATGGATCTCTTGTCCTTTGAAGAAGACATTGAGGAGGAAGAGGAAACAGATCTTGAGATTTTTGTCAAATATTCATTAATTTTCATATAATAATTATAAATAAAACTTTTGTAAGGATATATACTATATACAAGTCTTTAATATTAATACTATTTTTGTGAAGTCACACATTATTAGCTGAAGACGTGCGGACGTGCGGACTTTGCCGATAGCGGAGGTTTGATTGGTCCTGATAGGTGGGGGAGGAGCGCTAGCCGGACTAACAAATTTTCTCGAGGTGCGGGTGCCGCTAAGCGGACTAGTACCAATAAATGAGCGGGTGCCCACCTTCTGATATATATATATTATATATATATATATATTATATATATAATAATTATATATATAGTATATAATACTATATATATATATATATAATATATATATATATATATAATATATAATATATCATGCGTATATATATAATATATATATATATATATATATTATATATTCTTTCTTCTTTCTTTCTTCCTTTCTCTTTGCCCCAAGATTGGGGTAAGGTGCTGTACAAATCGGGAAAGAAAAGCAGTAGGAGAACATGACAAAACGTCGAAAGAAAGCCCAGCCTTACGCCCCCTCTGTACCATTAAATTAGTGCAGAGCTGTCCACGACGAAATCCATCCCTAGAGCATCATAGGACGCGACGGTACGCTCACTATGGCGGTAAATGTAATGTAAGGGTTATCCCCTGGCCCCAGGTGGGGCACAACCATGCCCATACAAAACCCCGCATTCTCTCACTATCATGCACCTTTATTCTCGCTCTGCCAAACTCAAAAACCATTTCTCCTCCTTCAACAGTTCGTTCAACCCGACTCAATCCACCTTTCTCTTCGGTCTCCCAAGCCGGTCGGTTCCCAACACTCTCCAACTATACATCGCTTAACCAACCGCTTTCATTCATGCTTTCCACATGACCAAGCCATCACTCAAACGTACTTTCATTTTATCTCTCATTTACCTTTCTTCACACCACACACTCTCTATATACGTTCATTCCTCACTTTTATTAATTCTTTTCACTCGCATAAGATTGTCCATCTGAACACATTGACTTTAGTCTATACTTCTTATTCAGACCATAGTCTCCTACCATACAATAACACAGGTAAAAACATACCCTCATGTAAATCAGCGCACTCAAGACTTGTCGCTTTACATTCACAAGATTTAAACTATTGCACCAGCACCTTCTGCATTCACAAACTTTCCTACTACATTGCAATCATCACGTTCCTTCTCTCAACACGAGCCTAAATATTTAAGGATCAGCAAACACTTGTCAGCTGCTCATCATCTTACTAACTTACACTGAGGACTGTCCTCACTCACAACATAACTTACTCTATATCATTGACGTACGTTTAACGTTTGCAATAGCACACCGGCTAAGTGGGAGAATTATAACAAGTATCGCGCTGCAAAATCTCTCCACACAGAGTTGAGGGGCTCTCGAAACTCTCTTCAGAACTCGCCAACGCAGAAACAAAATAGTCCGCATACAATAGGTAGGGGACCCTCCACTCTCTCCATTCTCCATCATTCTAATATCTAACACACATTTCCTGCCATCCCACTCCGATTCTTTCAATTAAACCCATCCATATACCACAGTTGAATAACCAAAGGGAGCACAATACAACCCTAGTCTCACTCCGTATTAATCCTAACCAATCAACATTGACACATTTATTCTTACAAGGGACAGCGGTTCATCGCGTGGAGGGGGACATGGGGGATCAGATTGTGCTTTCAAACTATCGTCATACATCTTTTGGATTCCATTCAGAGCCTACCACCAACACCATATATCACTAATACTGCGATAAAGCTTCCCTATTACGCTCTATCAACGCCTGTTTTAAAATTCCATAAAAACCTATATAATTTATTCTTCTCTCTCATTTTCGCAATCTATTGTTTCAATGTAAAGATTTGATCACACATCCTCTACCACTCCTAAAACGCACCTTGTTCTTCACCAATCAGTCCTCAGTCACTCGACGCACTCTTTCGCCCAAATACCAGCATATACCTTTCCCTACAAACCTCAATAAAACTTATTCCCCTAATAATTTCTACATTTCGCCTTTTATCCTTAACTTTATACAAGGTATATTAACCGCTCTCCTCAATCCTTGGAACTATACCCTCCTATGAAATCGTTTATTTAACACAACTTGCCAAATCCAAATCAATCACAATCTCGCTCCGCTCTTGATCATTTCACTAGTAATTTCATCTATACGTGCAGATTTCTACCATTCTTACAACTTTCTCACCCTACTCACGATTACCTCCTGACCTTACTAATAACTCATCCACAAATACTATTCCTTTCTTGGCACTATCCATCAAAGACACACACATTCACTAACACTCATCATTACTTGTTAATATTATTGCAGATTTTTTTCGAAGTGATTCTTTCCACACTCCCCTACAAATCATTTCATCAGTTAACGGCACATCCTATTCATTTTTCTAAGGCAGATTCCTTGCATTCTCATTCTTAACGCTTTTCGCGTTCTTCAAGTAAATTTTTAAGTACATAATTCTTTTATGAACTAATTTTATGATTAAATTTTGGGGTCCTTATTTTAGTTTTTTGGATAAAATAAACTCTTTTGGCTACGCACTCATTGTCTCATCGCCATGAGGCTATTTCTGGGACCATTCTATACTGTAATTGTTAATGACAAAAACGAAAAAACTCCAAATGGCCACAAATTATGACGCACTAGACGTTAAGACTTAAGGGATAAATAAAATAGAAAATGAAAAATTTAGTGGGCGATATTCTCTGTTACCTGAAAACATAAACTTAAATATATGAGGGTTACTGGGTTAAACCTGTGGTTTTATCAATCTAACAGGCTACTACCATTAGCATTTATAAAGCAATTTGTTTTCCGATCGGAGCAAAGACCAATCTTTACGACAAAAGTCTTGTCAGAGAGGGATGATCTATTTGGTGTTAAAGTTTTCCGCCAAAAGAGAAGAGTCTTTCAACAGGCGCAGATGATGGAAATCGTTGTGTTGTACCGCATAAATAATTTTTTTTATCAATGGGTGCCTGTTGAGGCTCTTCAAGTTTAGTTTAGATCTGTAACTTTCAGATATTCTAAAACTTCTTCTAACACTCGGTCAGGGCACACTGGGTAATTTTAATCGAACATTAGGTTTAGCGGGGAGGCGCGTCGAGGTTAGGTGTCTAAAGACACGCCTCCTCCTCTTCGGGAAGCTAAGCTTTCAGAGGTAAAAATCGTGGATTTCCTTTAAGCTGTTCGTGTGGTGCAAGAGGTAACTTTTGGAGAGGCCATCTCAGTAAGTGTTTAAACCCCACTGTAGGACGCATTAGAAATATCAAATAATTGTTTGCCCGTATTTTATTGCACAGATTCTTTGAATACTAATAATGTCCGATTAAAATTACCAGTGTTGCCCCTGACCCGTGTTGGCGGGGAGGCCGTCGGAGGTTAGGGGTGTCCAAGAAACGCCTCACTCCTCTTGGAGCTAACCTTTCAGAGGTAAAATGATGGGTTTCCTTTAGCTAATCGTTGGTCAAGAGGTAACTCTTGGATTTCCATCCTAAGGGTAAGGGTTCAAACCCACTTAGGACCATTACGAAATAACAAAATAATTGTTGCGTTTTATTCGCACAAATTCTTTGATATAATTATATATAATAATATATATATATATATATATATATATATATATATATATATATATATATATATATATTATATATTATATATATATAGTTATATATAATATATATATATGATAATTAATATATATATATATATAGTATTATATACTAGCTGTATATATATTAATATATATATATATATATTATTATATTATATATATATATATATATCATATATATATAATATTATATATATATTATATATATACTATATATATATATATATATATATTAATATACTATATATATATATTAACTCTATAATATATTATTAGTATATATATATATATATATATATATATATATATTTATATATATATATATATATATTATATATATATTATATATTATATATATATATATATATATATATATTATATATATATATAAAATACTTATGATATTGGTAGCACGGCTGCATTGTTCTATAGTCAAGTTGCAACACGAAATGGTTAACCTAAATTTTTTTTTAACAAGACCTTCAGTACCTGTTGCAGTAACTCTATGTACTCTATGTTCTGTACTTTAGTACTGTTGAAATGTAAGTCAACACTAATACTGGTTTTGATAAAGTACTTAGTACTATTTTTAAGTACAACAAAAGTACTTTAAGTACATTTGTACTTAAGTTCTGTCCTGCTTTGTGTAATTATAGTAACACCTTACCTCACCTAGACTGACATAAAAATATATACAAATTTTACATATATATATATGATTACTTATAGTATATATATATATATATGATATATATAATATATATATATAATATATATTATATATATATATATATATATTATATATACCGTAAAATAAAATATATAACGCCCACATAACCCAGAAACTATAGACTGAATATCACATATATAGGTTATAGGGAATAGGTTATATTAAGTAGTATATTTAAATATAATAATATATATTATAGTAATCATACTAGGTATAGGGTAGTATATAAAGATATGAGTAGTCATAATATAGCAAGATATATAATAACGATCCATTCGAGTAGGGGTAAATATATATATATAGTATGTATAGTATACTATATATATGAGGTAGCTATATAATATATAATATATACGTATATAGTATATATATGATATATATATATCGATAGATATATATATATATTATAAATATATATATTATATATATATATATATTTAATTATTATATATATATATAAGCAATATATATCATATTATATATAACTTTCTGTAGTTGCCAAAAAATGGTCTCTACATGTAACGGTCCAACTGCCTATCAGAGTTGTATATTTTGGAAGCCAAGTTGTTTCTAATGCGCATTGAAATGCACGGATTAAAAGGTTTTCTGGATTTGATCTTTAAAGAAGCAAGATTTAAAAACATGATAGGCAACTCAGGTAAGACGTTTTTATATTATAAGATTGCTCAGACAGTGGTGACAACTCAAAATTTCAAAAACGCAATTTGATGGCAAATGCACTTTAAAAAAACGTCAAATTTGATGCAAAATGAGAACTAAAAATAGCTTATATTTTAATCAAAGAATATAAAAAGTACGCGTTTTTGTTTAATATATTGATATAATTGATATGAAAGCACTTTAAAATTTATCGAAAAGAACTAATTGGCAGGGTTAGAGATTTTTTATTTTGTTAAATTTTTTTATACAGCAATTTTTCTTTTTTAGAATTTTAACGTAAATAATCCTTATTGAAATAACTAGAAATTCGAACTAAACATAGCTAAGATATATTTCATCTGTATCGTTTCAAATCACTTTTTATAATAAAGAAAAAAATATAATAAAATTAAAGCACTCAGAACTATTGAGTTTTGAACTTCTGGTAGGACTAATTAAATGTTTACGTTATTATTCTCCTTAGCTGTCCAATTTTAATAATTAACTCTATAAACATGAAATGTATCTTTTATTAATCTACAGTCTACATTAAGGAAAGTTTAAAAGTTATGAAAATGCATAAATGTTAAATTAGGAATCCTACAAGTTTTGATTAGAATTTTTACACTTAAAAATAAATGTAATTCGTCAACATGAATAGTCACAATACTCATTAAGGCCTTTTCTATAATTATTTATTCTTGAATGAGAATTTAGATAAAAAAGAATAACAGGTTTCGAGTTTATGCAGATTTAATATATTAAAATATAAGAACAACTATAGAAGACGCGATAGATATTTACAACAGCCTACAGAAAATTCTCAAATAAGTTCTTGAATGCTCTAAATTTTTTTTCTTTACTTACCCAGTGATTAATAAATAAACTATATAGATGAAATATTTATATAGATAAATATAATTTAATAACCTATTTTGTCAGTTGTTATTATATGTGATTAAGAGCAATTTAAAAAAGATTGCTGCCTAAAAAAAAAAAAATTTGTTAATTAAAATGATTTTTAATTAATAAAAATAAAAATCAAAATAATAAAATAAATTGATTTTAAAATTCATGGATATATATTTTTATCGTGCGCATAACGATTGTTGGTCATATTGATGAATTTATTACCGAGTTTTTATTTTTTTAGTATATTTTTTATTAAAATTTGTACAGATCTTTTTTACCTTATCATAATTTTGAATCGAAATAGAAATCGTCAATAACTGAAAATAACTGCTTTTTAGGAGTATTCAGAGTCATTGAGTTAGATTAATTGTTCTGAAAGACGTTACGTATTACAGGTTATCGAACTGTAAGAGCATATGTATTGGTTTCAATAATATAATATATATATATATAGCTTAATATTAATTATATTATAATAGTATATTATTATATTATATATATATTTTATAATTATATAAATTATTCATATATCTTATATATGAATTATATAATAATAAAATAATATTAATATATAATAACTTAAAATATAAATATTATTATTAATATAAATATATAATATATAATATTTATATATAGTAATTATTAAATTAATAATATTAAATATATAATATATATATATAATTAAATTTAATATATATATATAATTAATATAATATTAATATATATATATAAAATTAATACTTAATTATAAATAATAATATTATATATATATATAATTTAATATAAATATAATATATATTAAAATAATATATTAATAATAAATATATATATATAATAATTATAATATATATTATATTATATACTTAGTATAGTAATATAATAATTATTATTACTATATATAATTATAATAATATAATTATAATATTTATAAATAAAATATATATAATATATATATATTAATTAATTATTATATAATAATATAATGATTAATATATATATATATATAATAATATATAATATATAGTAAATATTATATTATTAATAATATATATTATATATATAATTTGTGAATATATATATATATTATTTATATACAAAATATACGTATATTTGAATTTTTAGATATATATAGATATTTCTTTCTTTCTTTTCTTTCTTCTTTACCTACCTCTTCTTCCCAAGACTGGGGGGTAAGGTGCTATACAAGCATCGGAAAAGAAAGCAGCAGGAGAATATGACAAACTGTCGAAAAGAAAGCCCAGCCTTCCGGCCCCCTCTGTTACCATTTAATTAGTTGAAAAACTCGTCACTAGAACAGAGAAAATCCACCCTAGAGCTTCATGGGACCGCGAACGGAGCCCTCAAATGGTAAATCGTCAATTAGAGGGTTCATTCCCCGTGGCCCAGGTGGGCCACAACCATGCCCCCATACAAAACCCGCCATTTCTCTCCTATCATGCACCTTTATTCTCGCCTCTGCCAAACTCACATTTCTCTCCTTCAGACATCGTTCACCGACTCAATCCACTTTCTCTTCGGTCTCCAGCCGGTCGGTTCCCAACACACTTCACCACTATACATCCGCTAACCAACCGACTATCATTCATCCTTTCCACATGACCAAACCATCTCAACATACTTTCATGTATTCTCTCATTTACCTCCTTTCTTCACCACCACACAACTCTCTAATAAGTCATTCCTCCAATTTATTAATTCTTCTCACACCTAGCATGGCTCCTAAGATTGTCCATCTGAACACATTGAACTTTTAGGTCTATAGACTTCTTATTCCAGACCATATCTCACTACCATACAATAACACAGGTAACAACATACCCTCATGTAAGACTCTAGCGCACTCAAGACTTAGTCCCTTTACATTCACCAACGATTTAATTGTCGCACCAGCAACCTTCCTGCCATTCACAACTTTCCTTTACTACACTCTTGCATCATCCGTTCCCTTCTCATACAACACATAACCCTAAATATTTAAACTCAGACACTTGCTCCAGCTGCTCACCAGCTAACATAACTTCACACTGAGGACTGTCCTCACTCACAACCATAACCTTCCTCTTATTTACGTTTACTTTCAACCCCTCCTTTTATACACTCTGCCAAATCCTCTACCAATCCTCTCAAACCTCTCTTCAGATTCGCCACACAGAACCCCAAATCATCTGCATATAATAGGTAGGGCACCCTCCACTCATCTCCATTCTCCATCATTCTATAACACCATTTCCTGCCATCCCCACCTCGAATTCTTTCATAACCCCATCCATATACAAATTGAATAACCAAGGAGACATACACAACCCCCTGTCTCACTCGCTATTAATCCTAAACCCCATCACCATTGACACCATTTATTCTTTACACACGCTTCGTCTACTACCTTTTGATTCCATTCAAGAAGCCTACCACAAACACCATTATATCACTAATACCTGCCCATAGACCTTCCCTATTAACCCATCATACCCCTGTTGCAAATCCATAAAACCTAAATATAATTTATTCTTCTTCTCCCTCATTTCTTCAATCATTTGTTTAATGTAAAGATTGATCCACACATCCTCTACCACTCCTAAACTCACCTTGTTCTTCACCAATCAGTCTTCAGTCACTCTACGCACTCTTTCGACCAAATGCCAGCATATACCTTCCCTACACACACTCATAAACTTATTCCCCTATAATTTCTTCTACAGTTCCCTTTTCTCCCTTACCCTTAACAAGGGTACTATTACCGCTCTCCTCCAATCCTTGGAACTTTATTACCCTCCATAAACGCTTTATTACACAACTCCAAATCCAATCAATCAGGCCCATCTCTCCTCCGCTCTTGATCATTTCACCAGCTAATCCATCTATACCTGCAGATTACCATTCTTCAACTTTCTCACTCTACCCATGACCTCCTCCTTTACCTAATACTCATCCCCAAAATACCTATTCCTTCTTGTTACCATCAAACCCACACACATTCACTAACGCCTCATCATTACTGTTAATATTTGTGCAGATTTCGAAGTGTTCTATTCCACACTCCTCTCACACCTTCATCAGTTACAAAAGCACCATCCTATTCATTATTCTAGCGATTCCCCTTATCTCATTCTTAACTTTCCGCGCTTCCTTCCAGAAGAGCTTCCTATTCACCTTGTATGTCCTCATTCATCCTCCTTCCAAACTGTTCATTTACCTCTTTGTTTTCTCCTACGTATGCACCTTTTAGTATTTCTTTTTTTCCTTTTTATATAATTCCAAGCATCTTTCTTTTGAAACTTCATCATTTGCTTTTAGTACATTCACCACGCTTCTTTTTTTATCTTTAACGCTTTCATCACCTCTTCATTCCACCATTCGCTGTTAACGATTCTTACTTCCTACTTTAGCACATCACATCACTTCCTTGCACTACTAACAAATTGCTTCCTACATTCCCCCAGATTTGTCAGTATCAACTTGTTCACATTCAACCGATGTACTAGCGAGCGCTCTTACATTTACTGAATCCTGTATTGTTCTTGCTCACTTAACTTCTCACTCTTAATTTAACCTCTTCCTTTCGTATCACCTTCCTTCTCCATCCAAGCGACTAAGCCTTAATTTTACATGAGAACAACATAATGATCGTAATCCCATTCCTAAACCCTTTAATCTGATTTAACATCCAACACATACTTCAACATCTGCCTTTCACCAACACAAAATCAAGTCAAGAGAACTAGGCGGGGGACATCTCACCTACAGCCAACTTCTAGTATACTTATGGATACTTCTTTGTGTTTTAAAAGAAAGTATACTTACACACATACCTCTTCTCCTCACATAAATCAATCACCGTCCTTACCATTCTCATTTTCTCCCGCCACCCCAAAACCACCTGTTATACCATCCCTTTTTTGATCACCTATCCAACCATTCAGGTCCCCCAACACTATCAATCTGAAGCTCCTACTCACCCCATCCAGAACATCATTCAGATTATCCCAAAAAATCGTACTCTCTTCAACGTTACCTTCAGATGGACCATACGTCATAACCACACATACCTTGACCTTTTCAAACTTAAATTTAACCATTAGAATTCTAGGACTCACAACACCCAAAGTCTACCATAGCTTTGTACACAGGTCACTCATTCAAAATTGCAACTCTTCTCTCCCCCTCTCTCATTCTCTTCCACACCAGCCACGCACACATTTCACACCACACCACTTAATTTCACCTTTTCCTTTCATCTTTGTTTCAGTCACAGCGAGCAAATCAAATTTGCCCTTTCTAAATACATCCATCACCTCTCTCCTCTTCTCCTCAACATTTATTCCTCTGACATTCCATGTACCCATACGATTCATATATATATATATATATATATATGGTTAAAAAATTTTTTTTTTTTTTTTTAATAATGTATATAATACTTTACTAGCTTATATGCCTGGAAGAGGGGAAATGTGAGTTTGGCAGAGTGAGAATAATAAAGGTGCAAATCAGGAGTGAATAGCCCCGGGGTTTTGTGAGGAGGGTATGGTTGTGGCCCCACCTGTTGGGTCAGGGGATGAACCCTACACTGACGATATGCCATATTGAGGATCCGTCGCGATCCCGTGAAGCTCAATGGTGGATTTTCTGACCACGACGAGTTCTCACTAATAGGTATAAGGGGGCGTAAGGCTGGGCTTTTTTTTTCGACTTATATCATATTTTTCTACTACTTTTCTGTTTCCGGTGAATGTCACGCTCCTTACCCCCCAGTCTTGCGAAAAAAAAAAAAGGGGATGATATATATATATATATATATATATATACTATATTTTTAATATATATATATATATATAATATAATATATATTATATATATATATATAGTATATATATATATATATATATACTATAGATATATATATATATATATATTATATACTTTACTCATGCGTAAAAGTTGTGACTGGCCCCTTCTAAAAAAGCGTTTAAAACGCGACGTTTTTGACGCCTCTCTAAAAGCCAGTTGAATATATCGATTGCTCCATTATATATATATATATATAAAAATTTATGTATATATATAATTGTTTTCTAATTTATTATAAATATATATATTAATATATATTATATATAATATAATATATAAATATATATACTATATATATATATATATATATATATATAATAATATATATAATATATATATTATATATATATATATATATATATATATATAGAGAGAGAAGAGAGAGACGAGAGAGAGGAGAGAGGGCGCATATAACGCTCTTCCATTTAAATAATCATAATATTATTATTATTATTAGTATTATTATTATTATTATTATTATATTATTATTATTATTATATTGATTATTATTATTATTAGAGTATTATTATTAGTATTATTATTATTATTATTTTTTACCTTATATTTACTCTATTATTTTATTATTCTTGCTGCTTAGGTGAATCGGAAAAATGCAAATAATGTAATCACGCATCCATTCTCAACACAGCTGTTAAAGACTTTGGTAACATGTTAAAAGCAAAGAAGATAACACGACAATAAGTTTGAGAACGTTTTGTTAACGAAGATGAAGCAAATAACTTTGAATTCTGAGGTTTTTAATTATTATGTATACTATTATTTATTTATTAATTATTATTATTATTATATTATGATTATTTATTATTAATATTATTATTATTATTATTATTAATATTTATTACTTCCCCCTCACGAAGGTTTCCTCGTTGTTATCGAGAGGGGGCACAGACACATTTGTGTCTGCGAAGTGCCACTTTCTTTCATTTTGCTATATTTTGTTTTTGTGTTCTACTCTCCCATAATTTTATTATTTTATTGTTATTATTGCGTTACTTTTGTTTTGTCATTTTTATTTTTTATATAGTTCTTTTTCTTTTTCGTCTTATTATTATTATTATTTTTCTTATCTTCATTATCTTATACTTTGTGCACTCCGTTCATTTTGTCGTCCTTTCCCAGTTTTTTCCCTTGGTGTTCTCCTCCAATGATCTGTACGTACTACCCAACATATTTCTGGTCTCTCCGATTTCCTTCTGAATCCTGGTGGCTATCGTGCCGTTGTCTCTGCTCCCATCTTGTGCCATCTTGCCCCCCTTCCCCGTGGGTGAGGGTACAGGCTTCAAAAAAGACCGGTTGGTCTCGCCTTTCTCCGGCCGCTATTGTTGGGGACCTGCACCTGGGTAACATGCTGAGGAAGCTGTCCTGACACTTGGATGTATAATCTTGGCTTCGCGTCTTATCCGTGGTGCACGGCTCATATTTTTCATCTTCGAGACTGAACGCCGAGTTCCGGTGGCCTTTTCCGAGGCCACACCCATGGCCCACCTTATGGAGTGGGGTTTCGGGGAGGGAGGTTTTATGCTCTGGGCGTGCGGTGGGCGCGGTTTCCGCGGTTACGCTTCCAGGATAACTTGTTTTTATTCATCATTTGTGTTAAAGTATTTGTGTTCATTTATTGTGGAGCAGATGTATAAAAGTTGCATTTATTATGGAAAAGCTTAAAAGGAAAAATAACCGTTTCAAAAAGGCGGAAACCCATCTGTAGGGCCCTCAACTCTACCCTTATCCTGCGCCATGTTTATCGAACCAGCGCGACCAATAGGGGCTTTGATGCCCTTGTCGATGAAATGGTTGGTACATCTACCACCACACCTATGGTCTCACGTACTTCCCCGTTTCTAGGACTACCCCATCTAGACCAACTGAGGCTGTTGAGGCCTCTCAGCAAGACATCCCACTCCATCCTCACATCAGCCGTCTCTAGATCCTCTGCGTCAGCAAGGTCTCTATCCTCGTCGTCAGAATTTACCAGCTCCACCGAGCCCTTTCTCTGACCCCCCTCATGGGGTCTCGAGTATGACTTATTACCCTCTTTATTTTTATTTGCACTTGACTTCGTCACGTCCACTGACTGCCATAGGCTAACTAATCCTTAATGATGCTTTGGAGGCTGCTCCAAACAACTGAGCCTCAGGCAGCGCCCATGAGAAACGATTCCATCCTGGTGCGTGTTACATCTAGAACCCAAAGCCACGTTCTTGCTTCCCTCTCGCATCTGGGAAGGATTCCTGTTATTTCTAAACAGGACGTTGTTCGTAACATGTCCAAGGGTACCATATATTCACCGGAGTTTAGTTCGGATACTTCGGAGGATTCTCGCTCATTTGCAGAGACTCAACGTGCCTGTCAACTACATTTATCGGTTCCCTCCTTGTAAAGAGAACCCCTCAACGATGAACCGTCGTCTCCTACTTACCTTCTCTGTGTCTTTCCCTCCCACCAAGGTAATACTTGGTTCGGACCTATGTGCCCCACCCGAGGAGGTGTTTCAAGTGCCATAAATTTGGTCACCCGCAGAAATATTGTCGGTCTCCGCAGAACACTTGCCCGACGTGCTCGCCGCTCAGACCACTAGCTTGGTAAACCTGCGACTAGTGGGTCACCCTCTCCCACGATGGTGTCCCGCACCCCGTCTAGGACAGAACAGAACCGCATCGACCTCACTAGAGTGATTCCGAAACTTATTCGGATGCCACCATGGACTCTTCAGAGAATTCCTCGTCCACTGCTCGGCCTCGTGTTGTCTCTGGAGCCCCAGTCCTTGGGTTCGCAAAGGATCTCCTGAGGGAAACTTTAGAGGTCGCGATTGTCCTGCTGAGAGTGATAACTTGTCTTGCTCTGTGGCGAGGGGGGCTGGTTGCTGATGGGGCCGGGAAGGTAGTGTTTTCTCCTCTCCTCTCTCCTTTCTCGGGCTTCTCGCTTCTGCGGATGGGTCCTGCGACTTTGATTAAGGACACCAACCATCTGCTCCCAGTTTGTCGCTTGACCCTCCTGGAGTTGACATTTCCCAATGTCTCTCTCACCACTCTTCCCAGACCATTGATGTTGCCGCTACTTCAGATGCCGCGGTCCCTCCTGCGAGGGCGCAGCCCTCTTCCCAGTCTGCTACGTTGTTAGACAGGAGTGTGCCTATTAGTAAGAGTGTTGGTGATGTTGAGGCCCTCACATTTCCCTATTGTGTGATCTTCCTCTTCCCCCTGGATATGACGTTCCGGCTTGTGGGTCGTTCAGTGGCTCACATCCCCTCAGCCGCCATCTTCCCAGAAGGTAGCTCCCTCTCAGAAGATAGTGACTATTGTCACGGATAGCCCGGAAATTTGATTGTCTCCTTTCTTTTTGACAAGTTTCATTCAATAGAACTGTCATGGATGTTTTTCTAACTACGAAGACTTAAGAGACTAATTGTAGCTCATCAACCGATGGCTATATGTTTGCAGGAACTCCAACTTCGCAATCGCGACCTTTTGCAACCCTCCAGATACAGGGAGCCTCTCATCTCCCTGCATCGGGGTGCTAATGATAGAGGTGGGCCAGCGATTCTGTTTCACGAATCTGCCCCATTCACTCCAATTCCCCTCTCAACTCCACTACATGTCGTGGCTGCTCGAATTCATCTTGACACCTCCCTTACATTGTGCTCAGTGTACCTGGCCCCTAGCTGTCCCTATACCAAGGCGAACCTTGTCGCTTTGTCCAGGAGTCTCCCGGCACCCATGCTGCATGCTGGTCCTTGGGGACTTTAACCTCCGCCACCCACTGTGGGGAGATTCTGTTACTTCCCCCAATGCTGATTGGTTATTGGGGGTTTACAGGATTTCTCATTGGGATGTCTCAACACAGGTCTTCCAACTTTTGAGCGTTTTGATATGAGCACTTCTTCCTGTGTTGACGTCTCCCTGTGTTCCATCTCGGCTATCGATCGTTTCGGGTGGGAAAGGCCGGCTTTTCTTTGTGAGAGTGACCACTACCCAATCGTCATTCCTTCCTTCCATCCTAGTCCGCAGCAACAACCTTACTTTAGCTGACGGTATGACAGAGTGGAATGGCCTTCCTTTTATCAGGCCACTCAACTGTGTCCCCGTCTCCGGAGGAAGCCTTCACCGCATTTCAGGACACGATCCTCAAAGCGGCTGTGGACCATATCCCCCGTTCCTCTGGGCACCGCATCTACTACTCCTTGGTGGAGTCGAGAATGTGCTCGGTCTGCTCGAGAAAAGCGGAGCATTTACAAGTTGTACAAGCTTACCCCCACTTTTTCCAACTTGATTCTTTTTAATGCTGCAGCTGCTCGGTCGAGGTGTATAAACAGACGGACTAAGAAGCAATTTTTCCGGAACTACGCCTCCACTGTTACATCTTCTACACCTGTTTCTTCAGTGTTTAAGGTTGTGCGTAAGATTTACAGAAAACACCATTCAGACCCCCTATCCTCCTTAAATATGGTCCATAGTCCTCTGATGTCATCTCTGCTTCGATAATAATGGTTGCTGATGAGCTGGGCTTTCACTTTGCTTCCTGCTCTAGCGAGTCCCGTTATCGTGAACCGTTTCGCTATGACCGCTTACGGGTGCGGACCCCAGACTTTTCGGTTCCGCCTGGGGAGGACCCTGATTACAATAAATTATTTACCAGATATGAATTTCGGGAGGCCCTAAAACTTTGCAATGATGGAGTGCCTGGCCCTTATGGCATTTCCTTTCCGATGCTGCGGCATGTTCATCCGTCAGCCTCGGCATTCCTCCTCAGTCTATTTAATAGAATCTGGGTGGAGTGTGTCTTCCCTCGTATCTGGTCGACGGCATATGTTGTTCCCATTCCGAAACCTGTCAAGGACCCAACTTTACAAATAATCATAGACCGATTTCATGGACCTGCGACACACTCAAGCTGATGGAGAGAATGGTAGCCTCCCGCCTTGTTCCCACGCTCGAGCGGCTCGATGAGTTTTCTGACTATCAGCTTGGTTTTCGTTTTCATCGCCCAACTCTCCTCCGTTTGGATTTCGTCATACGTGCAGCTTTTGCTTCCAATAAAATGACTGGCCGTTTTCTTTGATCTTGAAAAGGCATATGATAGAACGTGGAGGATGGGAGTTTTGCATAACCTTCTCTCGTTGGGTCTCGGGGGGGCAACTCCCCCTCTTCCTTCAGGCACTGATGTCGGATCGTTCGCTTTGGGTTCGTTGCGGCCCCACACTGTCGCGGCCTTTTGTTATGGATGAGAGAGTGCCGCAGGGCAGTGTGTTAAGTGTGCTGCTTTTTGCAATAGGGTTCAATATAGTAGTGGATACCATTTCACCATCGGTCCGCTGCTCCGTCTATGTCGATGATCATGCACTTTATGTTACTGGGGCTAGGCTTCCTTGTATAGGGATCAGCTTCAGCTGACCATTGACAGGGTTTCCGCATGGTGTAGTAAGCGTGATTTCACTTTCTCTACATCGGCAAAAACATAAGGCCATTCGGCTGTCTAGTGAAAAATCACGACGTGCGCTGTCGGTGCGTTCCGCTTACCTTCTTTGCACCCTCTATGTTCTCTCCCATCTGCTTGGTGTCTATGGTAAGAGATCGTCTTGGTTTTGCTGCTCGCGTGCAGCGCCTTACTGTACCTCCCGTTCATCACTTACCGTCAATCTCCGGAAACTAGCTGCCGTCCGTTTCGTTGGATTTTGCGCGGCATCTCACTCTAAGACTATGGATTAGGTGCGGACAGAAAGGAGCATGATCCATCTGTTTCATCAGCTAGTAAGGGCCCAAACTTGGACATATGATTGTGCGTTATATTTATGGCAAACTTTCCAGTCGCACCTCTGTCTTTTATGACCCAATTTCAGCAGAACGAGGGCCTGCGGATAGCGACTGGAGTCTTTGGATCTTCACCGCAGGTGAGCCTGGGCTAGGGCAGACGGGAGTGATGCCCTTGTCTTGCGCGAAGGAACACTCAAAATTGTGCTCCTGTTCTTCCGCGCTCAAATGTTCCTTTATCCTCTGGCCTGTCCTCTGTCATTGAACGCGTCCTCCACAATCCTTCTTACTGGCCGTTTGCTAGGATTGTAAATTCCATCTTCCGTTTCTCTGACCTACCCCTTCGAGGTGTCATGCAGTATTCTTTCAATACTTCCTCTGGAACATTGGATATGCCTGGCGTCTCATCCTCGACAGACCAAGTGTCTGCTTTGGCGATTACACTAGCCTGTATCTGCATGCTACGCAAAAAGCTGATGCACACCCGGCGACGTTTGAGGGATTCTTTTCTGTCTCATGCCGAGGTGACTTGGAACTCGGTCGCTGTTCTACACTGACGCTCCAAGACGGATGTGGTAGGGGGAGCTTGCAGGGCTGTTTTTCCCGACTTCACCGTCTCTCCACTTCTACCTTGCTTCTAACGTCAGTAATTTCTGCCGAACTGGATTGCGGTGGCTATGCGCAGTTCATTAGTTGCGTGCTTTCCCGACTCAAACATTGGTAATTACACACGTATTCTCCGATTCCAGAAGTGCCCTTCAAGCGTTGCTTGGCCGGTCTTCGAGAAACCCTTTAGTCTCTACCATCCAGAAACTTCTCTGCTCGTTGCGTGTACAGGGTACAATTGTTACATTCTGTTGGGGTCCCTTCCCATGCAGTGTTCCGGGGAACGAGCGAGCCGACAGGGACAAGCGTAAAACATGCAGCGAACAAACGTACTGCCAAATATGTGACAATCCCTTCCTCCTGACTTGTGACTCGGCGACGCCTTTCTTGATTTGAGTTTTCATTATATATCCATTCGTCGCGTGTTTCCGTTCATGCTGGCAGGCCTTGTGCTGAGGTCGGAGGGATAATTCGTGTAGGCGGCTAAGTCCGTTTTACAGTCAAATTCCCTCATTAGCCCACTGGTGGTCCTTCTCTCTTGCAGGAGAAGCCCCTTTGGAGGTGGTCCTGGCTCGATTGCGAATAGGGCATACCAATATCACCATGGTTTTCTCATTGTCGCAGGATGAAGAACCATCTTGCCCGTTTTGCTGCTCGAGTTGCCGCCTTTCAATTTTTCATGTGTTTGTGGGTTGCGATGCCCTTTCTGCCCTCCGACGCACGTTCTTTCCTGGTTTGCATACTGTTCCTGTCCAGCATTGCCTTGCACGTATTCTCTCATTTCCGAAGTGACAGCGTTTTTGCATTCCTGTGTGATTTAAACATCCTCTATAAGATTTAATTCTCTCAGTGCGATTTTTTATCATAGGTCCGTTTTGCTAGGACTTTCCCTTCGTTGTTTGGTTTGCTGACACCGTTGTAGGCCGCCAATGGACATTGTGTTGCTGTGTGGTCCCTGTACAATCACTCAAAATTATTGATTATTATTTTAATTATTATTATTATTATTATTATTATTATTATATTATTATTATTATTATTATTATTATTATTGTGGAAAAATTTAGAAATAATGAAACTTTTCTTAATGTACGAAGACTTGGTTTGAAATTTTAAATTATTTTATTAATGTATTAATTTTTCAGAGGTTGTTAATTTGTAGTATTAACGTGTATTCATTTATATTCAGGTAGTGATGCCAGTTCCTGGCCTTCGAAGTCAATATCCAGATAATGAAACAAAAGATTATTACAGTGAATTTCTAGAGAATGATGAAATGACATTCGATAAGTTGCTACATAAAGTAAAGTAGGTTATGAAGTAAATTAGGCTATAAAATAATGTAGGTTATTGAGAAAGTAGCTTATTCTTTTTTATTGTAAGTCTGCATTTAATGTTACGTCATTCAGAAACACAGTAGGCCAATTTTTTTCGAGCGATATATGGAATATTCTGTCATCTCTGGTATTACAGATTTTTTTTGGACATATTTAAAATAAAAACATTTATTTTTATTGTTTTTAAAAAAGAAAATGATAACTGATTATTATTTTTGTAATATATAAAATATTTTTATTTTTGTTTTTTGTTCAGAACTTTTCACGTAGGCGGTTCTTATCGAAAAGTGGTGGTTCGCATATCAAATTTAAATCATTTTTCATGTTATTATGATGACCCAACATTACCACTTCTTCAGTCAGATTTAGATAGTCTTAAAAACGTGGGTGTTTCACAGAATAGACTAGAGGGTAAGTACCGCATCGAATATTGGTTATAATTCTAAAACGATAAATTTTTTTATGTGCATTTCTTGAATGTTCAAATATCACTT
This sequence comes from Trachelipus rathkii, assembly GCA_015478945.1. Classification (NCBI taxonomy): domain Eukaryota; kingdom Metazoa; phylum Arthropoda; class Malacostraca; order Isopoda; family Trachelipodidae; genus Trachelipus; species Trachelipus rathkii. The sequence goes on along the minus strand of JABUQX010062525.1, from coordinate 62,880 downwards.
TTTTCATAATCATCACCCACCTTCTTTCCCCAAGACTGGGGGTAAGGTGCGTAACATGCACCGGAAACAGAAAAGTAGAAGAAGAATATGACGCAAGTCGAAAAGAAAGCCCCTCCTTACCACCCCCTATATACCTTTTAGTGAGAACTCGTCGCAGGCAGAAAATCCACTCTAGAGCTTCACCGGGCCGTGACGAACAATAACTATGGTATCTCGTCAATGTGGGGTTCATCCCTTGGCCCAGGTGGGGCACAACCATACCTCACAAAACTCCGCCATTCAATCCTATTATGAATCTTTATTCTCGCCTCTGCCAAACTCTCATTTCTCTCCTTCAGGCATTCCTATACTGACTCAATCCACTTTTTCTTCGGTCTCCAAGCCGATTGATTCCCAGCACACACACCACTATACATCCGCTTAACCAACCGACTATCATCCATGCGTTCCACATGACCAAACCATCTTAACGTATTTTCATTTATTCTCATTTATCCCTTCACACCATACAACTCTAATACGTTCATTCTCCATTTTATCAATTCTTTTCACACCAAACACACCCCTAAGATATTCCATCTGAACACATTGTACTTTAGATCTATATCTGAACAAGGATGTACATGATCCCTCTTATTCCAGACCATAGTCTCGCTACTAAACATTAACACAGGTAACAACATACTCCCATGCAAGATCCTAGCGATTTAATTGCACCATCCACCTTCCTGCCATTCACAACTTTCCTACTACACTCTGCATCATATGATCCCTTATCATCCAACATATATCCTAAATATTTAAACTCCACGTGCTCACCATCTAACATAATTTCACACCGAGGACACTCACAACCATAACCTTACTCTTATCTACGTTTACTTTCAAACCCCTCCTCTTACACCCTCTCAAATATCTCTATCAATCCTCTCAAACTCTCTTCAGATTCGCCACACAAAGCCAAATCATCCGCATATAATAGGCAGGGCACCCTCCACTCTCTTCCATTCTCCATCATTCTAACACCATCTCCTGCCACCGCCATAACCCCACCCATATGCAAATTGAATAACCAAGGAGACATAACACATCTCTGCCTCACTTCGCAGTTAATTAATATTAAACCAATCACTTCGACTCCATTTATTCTTACACACGCTCAACTATCTCATACATACCATACTTTTGATTCCATATACAGAAGTACTACCACCAACACCATGTATCACTAAACACCCTGCCATAGAGGCAGTATCCCAAATTAATGACGCTAATCAATACAACCTGGATATTGTTAAACCATAAAATCTACATACCTCTGGCAATTCGAAGTCATATTCATTTCTCCCTATTGATTATCATCAACGTACATTTGTTCATTGTAAAGATTTTAGACCACATACAATCCTCTACCTTCTGAGCTTCCTCAAACGCACACTGAATGTTCTTCACACCATAATCAGTCCTTAGAAGTCACTTCGGAAGATCTGCCTGTTTATCATAGACCAATAGATAATATGAGAAGAGAAGCGCAAGAGAGCGAATAGTAATGCCGTGAGACAGCACGAGAGAGATACAACAGTCGAGATAAGACAGTAATGAACCACCAGTAAGTAAAGTGTACGCAGAGTAGCAGTAATACGACTGGATAGCTCACTTTTACGCGCTGAAGAGAGTAGTGAGTAAAGAGAAGAAACTAAGTGTAGCTGACATCTCCAGTACTCAATCCCTCGAGAAGAGAGAGACTGATGATGACACGACGTGAGACCAATAGAATGAGCGCAGAAGAGAGAGACTCGAAGAATAGATAGATACACAAACGTATGCGCCGAGAAATCAGAATGCCGAATGCATACATCGTGACAGCATAATCGCAGGTAGCGATGATGATAGAGTGATATGCACGCGAGATAAATAATGCGTACAGCTCCACGACACGATGAGAGAGATCGAGTGAAGAGTTAGCACAGAGAACGTATGCAGAGACGAATCGATCGCGAGAGAGTGACGTAGCGCGCGAGTAGTACGGACTGCACAGAGACACATATACGTGAAATGAGCACTGAATGCGCCGACAGAAAAGTACATAAATATACTAATCAGAAATGAAGCCATCAGAAAATCCACGCACACATTCACTAATCACCTCTTCATTACTGCCATGTATGCAGATTTTCGAAGTGTTCCCTTCGACGAGCTCCACCTCACATCAACGAATGACACTTCATCAGTTAGCGAAAGCAGCCATCAATACTCATATATAATCTAAGGACAAGATTCCCCTTATTCTCATATTCTTAATCTTTCGCGCGTTCGTCCAGGAATTATGAGCTTCCTATTGCCTTGTAAGTCCCCATTCATCCTCTTTCCAAACTGTTCATTTACCTCTTTTTTTTCCCCCCCTCCAACATATGCACCTTTTAGTATTCTTTTTTCCTCCTTATATAATTCCAAACCTCTTTCTTTTGAAACTTCATCATTTGCTTTTAGTGCATTCAACTACGCTTCTTTTTTACTTTTAACCGCTTGCATCACCTCTTCATTCCACCACTCACTGTTAACATTCTTACCTGCTTACTTTAGAACAACACTCACATACTTCTTTATGCGAACTGCTAACAACCAGAGACTCCTCAATTTGCTTCCAGATTTGTTCAGTTTCAACTTGTTCACATTCAACTGATTTACTTGCGAGCGCTCTTAAATACTTATCCTTATTACCTTGTTCACTTAACTTCTTACTTTTATTTCTACCCACTTCCTTTTTATAGGTATTAATTTTGTATGGCGAACCATAAAAATAAGAAAAGGAAAATTATGGTAACCTTTTATAATTTTTATGGTTATTTATATCTTGAAATTAAAAAAAATTGTAGAAAGATGTTCACTAGCTTGGCTTTTATTTAGCGTATCGGAGCGAAATTTCACATTTTTATGTTTCTCTATTTATGATATTGTTAGCATTTTTAATTTGAGTGTAGAGTCCATTGAGATCCTTTTATATTTCACAGAAAGTTTGGTAATGGGGTTCTTTCCGCTAAAAAAAAATTTGTTGGCATGATTTTTCTGTTGCACCAAACTTTATCCCGAGTGAATTTAATTTTAAGATTTGCTGTTGTTAATTTTTGGAAGTGTTTGCCGCAGAAAGTTGTTGACTGTTTATTCACTTGTAGCATTTTAAAGAGGATTGGATAGATATATGGATATAAGTATCACTTAGTGTATTAATTAATTAAGAGTAAACACAGTTGGTGGATTTTTAGTTATTAAGGTTAAACTGCATGCATGACAACAGTCTTATTAATACTTGAAATGTTGTTAGCATTTACCTTAGCTATAGTTTTTAATTTTGGTTGAAGTTAATGTATATATAAGTCTTTACTTTGTCAATGATACTGACAAGTCTTAAGGTGTGGGAAGGGTTTTTCCAAATTGCATGGGTTTGGTGGTTTTATATTTTAGTTTGACTGGCACAGTCTCGTTGGCCCATGTGACTTTTACTGTCTATATTTTTGTAGGTTTCTAAATTAGAATGAATTTACATCTCTCTCTAGGTTAATGAAATTATCCCATAGTTATATTACAAATGGCAGATAATTATTTTGACTGTCAATGAAGTTGGGAGCTCTATTGTTCAGCTAAATTTCTTTGGTGCCAACGTTGTTTCCTGTTGATAAAAAACCTTTGGAGTTATTTGTGATCATTCGTTATACAGTGATTCTCCACGAAATCCCGAGATGCAAGTTCTGCGTATTTAGGAGCAGATTGTCTCGAGCCTTCCAATTGCCAGAGATAAGAAATTCTAAAATTTGTTAGTGATTTTCTTCCAGCGATTACAATTTTTTATTTATTTTTAGCAGATTCTTGAGACGTCTGGCCTGTATAAGGTTGCAATTGTACGTTTGAGTAAAGATGATAGGTTTTTAGACTTGATTGCTTAATATAATGTAGTCTTGTATTTTTTAAATCTTTTTGTACATTCAGATTAAATAGTTCATACGGTAGATTCGATTGTTTCTGCAATTAAAGATATTCTAGTGAAGGACTAGTAGGTTAAAATTGAATAAGTTTGTAGAAAGATCAGGCCAGAGGTCAGATATTAACAATATATCCAGCCAGAGTTCTTTGGAAATGGCAGGATATCTGACCTGAGTAGGATATTGTTAAATCACTTTATTTTCATATAGCATTTCATTGTTAGTTTTAATTATTGCAGATGGAAAGTACAAGGCTGTAATTGTAAGGTTTTCACTTCCTACGTCCTGTTATGCAACGATGGCTCTTCGTGAATTAATGAAGATAGAAACTTCATCACAGGTAACGGAACTTAAAAATATTAGCTGGGGTTGTTTTCCAAATTTTGAGTTATATCAATGCATTTTATAATTAGTATTTTCTAAGGTAAGAGTTTATTTGAATGAAATGAACAAATAGAACATTGTGTAAATATAAGGAAAATTTCTTTAGGGCATAAATTATATATAAGGTCCTTTTAAAGTTTCAGGAATCTTTGAATCAAACTACAAAGTCAATTTCAAAGGACGGTGATGTCGATATGAATGGGAAGGAAGAGGAGGTTGTGGTCAATGAAGAAACCTCTGATAAAACAATAAATGGGAAGGAAGAGGTTAATGAAGAAACTAAAACAATCGATTCGAACAAAAGATCCAATGAATTTGAGGAAAATATGAATGAGAAAAAAGTTAAAACATAATAAATATATATGTAAAAAAAAGAAAGTTTAAAAGTTTTAATTTATTACTTTTATTTTTTACAAAATAATTATAAAATGTTTATAAACCAGAAAATTTAATTGTATGTTTAAGTTTGGCTGACAATGATTTTTTTTTACATTATTTATTTCATATATTAGGCAACAATTTAATTCCAATATTCTTTTAAAAAAAGTACATATCCCACAATGTTTTCGACAGCAATATATGTAATTTCATTTTTTTTTACTTTTATTTCATATACCTTTCAACCTCTTCGTAAAATTCACTTTAATTTACGAGATATCAATTTAACCTTAAAGGCACCTCTGTGTTATCAAATCATGGTTGCGGCGACTCTTTAAATGAGTTCTTTACTGGACTTTAGAAAACCGAATTCGGACAAGGGCCAAATTCTGAAAACAACTCTGCCACGAATTAATCCCTGAGGAATGGCACCAAATTTTCTAGAATCTGTTGAATTGTGCTTGTTATCACCCTCCAGCCATACGTGCCCCCTCGGAACCTAGAAGAAAAAATGTATATTATAATTTTAAAAAAAAAATGCGTATATATGCTTCATCTAGAAGAGTTTTTTGGTTGTTTATTTCTAAAATAAAGTGGCTTTAGTTTAACAAAATAGAATATGTGGTGTGGAAATTAATAGAAACTTTGTTTTTAAACATTTTTTTTATTAATATTACCTCTACAAAAAGGGCAGAATACACGAGCCCCACCAGAGTTCAAGACTACATTCCATTCCAAATTATCAGTAGATTTGTTCCAAAACTGCGTTTGAATGTGCATAAATCAAAAGCAGGGAAAACTGAATAAGGAAGTGTGTTCCTTTTGAAAGATTTTAACACTATAGTTTGTATTTTCTAAGGTGATATTTATACAAGAGCTTAAAACGCGCGTTAGAAACGCTATGCTAACGTCAGTCGAAAAGGTTGATGAATATTTTGTTCCACGTATAGATGGATTAATGTATTACTCATCAACTTGTAATTGCAGTGCTAATGAGGTCAAATCTTTTTAAGGTCAGAGCTGAACAGAAAAAAGGATCCGACACTACTGACAGCCCTGCTTGAGTTAGATGTATAAAACAGTTGAAATTTACTTTGGAGAGTATATTAAAGGATGTGATTTTACAGGTAAAATGTATCAGATAGGTTTTTAAATTCTAAGTTGATAGAAGTGTCAAATAGGTTATGTTGATCTGACATAGGCACGGATCAATTATTTGATTTGACTTCTTCAATACGTAACTATGACTTTTTTTTTGTATTAAACTGTTTTCTTCCAAAGGCAGGTATATACTTATAATTGCCGTGGAAAACCTTTCTTTTTGTGCTACTGATTTAGGATTCCTTAATTTTCGACACGTTGGAATTGATTCTCTTGCAAATCTTTGACTTTTCATTAAAAACTTAAATATTAAGGAGCAAGCGTTTAAATGTTTCTAATTTTATGATCTGGTGGTTCTAATTTTTTTTCGCATAGTTTTTCGTCATGATCGTCTTCTAAAACAATATTTTTTTTTCAATCTGTACTTGTCAAATATTCAAAAACACTACATTTTGTCGATTCTTTCAAGAAAGTTCACGAAAATTGGAGACACCGCAAGAAAATTTAGGATAAAGGAGGTTGGAATTGTGTGAGATGCTTTTCGAACGAAATGTATAAAGAATAGAATCATTTTGACAGAGTAAATAGGTGAAGTGACAGAGAGAATATCATTAATGAAAAGTAGAAAGAATAGGAAGAGAGAGAATAGAACCAAAGGAACACTACTATTGAAAGATGTAAAGGATGAATGGTGGACATCTATAAAAGACAATACCGAGAAAACAAAGTAGAAAAAAATACCGATAGGGTTAGAAAAAGCTTTGTGTCATGCTCTATTGAAATTTTCAGGTCCTAGCGACATACAAAAAGGTTCATCGAAATACTGAAGAGCAGAAAACTAAGCTCCAAAACATACCGACTTCTTGTTGCGACCAAAATGGACGTTGATAAAGTCACTGTACTGTGGTCACAGTGTAATTCTTCCTGTAAATAATTTTTAATAGCTTAAAAAATAAAAAGACAAGAGAATCGTGAATAGGAATGTTTGTTAAATTTTATAATGACGTAAAGAAACAGCCCCGATGAACCTCTTAACTACGTCAGAATCTTTGAGGAATTAATTGCCAGGTTTGGTAAAGGAGTCAATTACTTGCAGTAAGACAAGCAGGAGACCATGCATTTGCAAAAAGCATTGTACTATGCCGTGGTTTACTATTTGTTGTTTTACAGTGTTGAATCTTGTGGGGTTATATGGTATCTTGTCAGCAGCAGTCTAAGTAAAATGGCCTGATATCTTTGCAGTTCATAATTCGTCCAAGAGGAACAAGTCTATGTTCTTTTGAATGAGGATTTATCTTGTGGCAGGTCTTTCATTTTTTATTTAATTTAATTTTAGCGGACGGTTTTCGATAATGAGGAATTTGTATAAACAAAGGTAGCAGTTTGTGTGGTTATATGTTTTCTGTTCTGGTATCAAAACATTTTTTAAAATTGTGTAACAATTCTTGCTAAAGGAGCGTATTTTCTCAAGAGTTTATGCCCTGCAATGGGCTATTTATTTTCTTTACCCTGTAATACATTCTCATTTTTGTAACACAGACGAATCCTAAATGACTCTACAAAACTAGATTTTAATAACAAAACCGCATTAAATGTAATTCATGTGATCTCCGTTGTGGTCGTCAATTAACTGAGCGTACTTACTGGATTGCATGTACTCGTTGGTCACCGTGAGTCGTTCGTGTATTTCTGGTAGTGAGCCACCAAATGCGTCGCTCACACTGAAACTAATACACTTGCGGTAGCGACCACATAGTCACCAGGAGCGCGTATTGGTTAGAGAGAAGGAAAATATCAAAAGTCAAGCATTCCTCATTGAAGCCATACTGACGATTAGAGACAAGACGTTTTAAAATGCTTTTTTGGTTGGTGTAGATCCGAAGCTTACTAAGGAACAAGTTAAGGTAAATTGATGGTAGTAGTCAGAGATGGGATCCCTTTTTTGAAATACGTGATTGATCATAAGCTTCCAGCAGAAAGATGTCCAAGTTTATAGATAGAAATGAAACCATTTACCAAATCGGGTCTCGGGGTGAAAAACATACTTGGAAAACTAGGGCAGGGACTAGATACTGTCAGGGTAATACTCCTTAGTTTTATGCCCAGAGAGAACTAAATCTCGTCTTTAAAAGAAATTACGAGGGTACGCATAAATGAGACCCAGGTAGTTGAAGTAGGAGGAACACCACCAGAATCAGCTAAGGTGGAATTAGACGCAAATAATTTAACTGAGAGTTCAGCTCTAATAGACAATAGAGTAGACAAACATTGAGACTTAGGAAAAAAACAACACGAAAAAGAAATGTTAACATATGTTGATATTTTAGAATATCAACCAGAAAGATTACTAATTTTCTATAGAGAAAGGAGGGATTAGTCTGGAGAAAAATATATTTTGTACAATTCTAGGTATGAAATATAATTAGCATAAGTTTCTCGAATTATAAAATAACAGAAATTCCTGTAAGCAACTCTTATCTTGAAAAGAAAATTGAGGTCCTGACCAAATAGTCATTCAAATCGCCATCTCAAGAAGAAAGCCAGTCATGATTATGTTCAAACTTTTTTTTTTTTTTTTTTTTTGGACATGCTTATAAATAACTGAAGGGGAGTCAGTGACATGGCTTTCAGGGAAGATCCTTATGAAACCTAAATGTTTCTTCATAGCAAATTATAGTATTGAAACTGGTTGCATACCCGTTCTTCTTATGACACAAAAATTAAACCTCTCTATAGTATGACCTGAATCCTTATTTAGTTAACTAAAATAGCTAAGCCGGTATGAATAATTAATTGGCAGAATTTAATTAAACAATGATACCCTTTAGTAAGGTAGCCCCCTCCAAAAAAAAAAAAAAAATAAATAAATAAATAAATAAATGTAACCACCTATAAACTGAGAGACACTACCACTGCATTAAAATCTGCGACATAGTGGAATATCTAAGTAACCTGTTCATAAATATCACAATGCTTTTCAGAATGCCTATAAACTTGACAACTGTAAATTTACATAGTACTTTCCTTTGTAAAGAAAGCCACAAAGTTTGTGTATTACTAGTGAAGATAGGATGGATAAAGAAAAATATGCTAAATGAGTTGAATAATTTCTGCAGACTGTCAAAAGCCTATAAGTGAGCTTGGGTCTTTAAAAGTATACTCAAATGACCATATACCTTTAAGGAGGTTGATATTATTTTTTGAAAACCAGAATAAAAAGAAGGAATCCTCTTCCAGAGCTTGCAAATGTACTTGGAAGGAAATCAAATTCCATGTGCTTACGAAAGTTTAGAATTTTTTTTTTGAAATTCATTTCACTTCTCCTAGAAAATAACTGACCTAAATTTCCTTGTTTATTTATTATCTAAAGTGTCAGTGCTTACACAAATCCTCAACCGACATGATATAAGCTAATATGTTTATAATATATTTTATAATATTTACAGAAATTATGAATCTATTCTTGTATTTAGTAATACATTGACTCGTGTAGAACTTTAAAAAAAGAAATTTTTAAACTGGATAGTTTAGCATAAAAGTAACTACAAGAAGTAGGAGAAATTCATTTTGTATAGGCTCTATCAATTTAGTCCATAAAAGACCGCAGCATAACTCGTAGATTGAAATGATAAAAGAAAGATTAAACAAGAATATAAAAATGAAGACTTGAGGAAAAAAATAAACAATAACAAGAAAGGGAATACGTATAGGTTGAACTGCAAACACTAATTAAAAAGTAAATAAGTAAATTAGGCATTTTAAAGTGTTTTATTACAAACATATAATTTTTTCTAAGACTATGTTAAAATAACATAAACTTAATTTTACAATAGTTATGTTAATAATAATAATAATAATAATAAATCAAAAGTATTTAATAACAAATCTAAGAAAATGAGGGAGAGAATAAATTGTATTTAGGTTTTATGGGCATTTGCAACAGGCGTCTGATAGGGTTAAATAGGGAAGCTCTGATGCAGGTGTTAGTGATTATGGTGTTGGTGCGTGACTTTCTGGATCGGAATCAAAAAGTATGTTGACGATGTGAGGGCGCGTGTAGCATAAATCAGTCCCATGTCATGGTGATTGGTTTAGGATTATAAGCGGTAGTCGAGACAGGGTATGTTTTAGATCTCCTTGGGTTACTCCCAATTTATGTATATGGATGGGGTTATTATAATTGTTATCTGGTGTGTACAAGATTGAGAAAACTGTTAGACTGATGAGAAATGAGATATAGAGTGAAGGGTGCCCTGACTATAATATGCGGATGATTTGGTTTTTGTTGTGGCGATTGTATAATTGTATTTTGTTATTTATGTGTTATTTTTGTTTTAGAGATAGTGTCTTATTGTGTGAGTTTGTTTTATTATATGATTGTATTTTGAAGTAAACGTGGATAAGAGATAGGGTTATGGTTGTGAAGTGAGGACAGACCTCAGTGTGGAGTATGTTAGATGGTGAGCAGCTCGAACAAGTGTACTGAGTTTAAATAATTCTAGGATATATGTTGTGAGAAGGGAACGGAATTTTTGAAGTTTTGCCAGGGGAGGGGGGGTGGGGTTAAAGGGTTCTTTTAGGGGGGAGAAAGTTGTGAAATGGCAGGTAGGTGGCTGGTGCAATTAAATCAAAGTTGGTGAATGTTACAGGGACTAAGTCAGTGAGTGTGCAGTGAGGGCTTTACATGAGGGTCTGTTGTTACCTGTGTTATATGTATAGTAGTCAGACTATGGTTTGGAATACTGGAATAAGAATCTAAAGTTCAATGATGTTCAAGATGGACAATTGTAGGGGTGTGCTATACGTGTGAGAAGATTTGGATTAAGAGGAATGACTCCGTAAAACAAGAGACCTTACTGATGTGTGTGCTGTTCAGAAGATGAAAGACAGAGTAAATGAAGCAAGCTAGAACATGACACAACAAGATAATGTTGAGATGGTTTGATCCCAATCTAGTGAGGAACACGCCCAAACCAAGAAACACCCATCAAATGACAGCTACGGTCTCCTCTATTCAAAGAAAAAACGTTAAAGCGGACACCAATCACAAGTGTATTAGGCGAGTGTGTTGGGACGACCGGCTAGGAGACCGAAGAAAGTGGATTGGTCAGTAAACGAATGTATTGAAGGAGAGAAATGTGAGATTCTCGTAGACGGCAGAGCAAAAGAACCACCACAGGCCAGAAAAACAACTCCCAACAACAACCAAAAAAAAAATCACAACCCAAAAAAAACAACAAAACACCCACAGAGAGCCCGCAAGCTGCCCGGAAGACTTGGCGCGGAACGTTTTGATGAGATGAGACCATATAGAGTCGGCCACTGCCAAGCGGCATGAACCTTACATGACCGATATACCATAGTTGAGGGTCATCGCCGGTCCAATGCAAGCTGTCTAGGGTGGATTTTTGGACTGCGACGAGTTTCATTCAGTTTTTTATCCCTGTTATATTTTTACCTAAACGGGATCAATTCATCTTTTTCTTTACTGCTTTTCTTTTTTTGCTGTGATTAATAAATTATTGATTTCAGGTATTAAATACTGTATCTAAATATTATAAAGTCAGGTTTAGGTAGTTTGTGTTAGAATGATAACTATGTGATTGTAGTGTTTTTTAAATCTAAATTTTTATAATAATTTTTTCTTGAGTTGGTGTACAGGGAATTCCTCCACAGCACACAAGATGCGGCTAGAACCGCTGTTAGCACAATCAACGACAGGGGAAACTTCTCCTGTGATGATCAAATACTGAAAGAGGAACAAGCTGCGAATGGTTAGATCTATATACCAAGATGTTCAAGTTCCAAGAGGAAAGTAAAAATGCGCGATCACTATCGAAAATGAGCATCGATTTCGGATAAGATGTGTGAAGGCGATGCTGAAGAGGGATATTAGCACGTCAGAGAAAAGATATTCGTTGTGTGCGGGGAAGGTCTGAGATGCAACGCAATCACACGAGACATTGAACGCACAGTGACACGAGGACACAGGAAGGAGGCAAAATGGCTATACTGGGGACCGTCACGTCAAAAATCATGGGTGAGCATTTGTGATCGACGCCAAGACGCAAATAATAAAATAATAATAATAATAGATTTGTATGACCAAGACGCAATATCCGACATAATATAATAATAACATAATAAATCAATAATAATAAATTACTTACAACTTCAGACCAAAGTCCTGTTTTGACACTATCACCAGACAAGGCTGTAACTCTTTTACAAATATACTGATGTGGGTTTACTGGAGATCTTGCCACAATTATTAATGCCGTCCTCTTACTACCAAGTTCATTCTTGGACTTATATGCTCACTTATTATTACATCTTTTGAAAAAATTGTGGGTTCCATGGACGGTCCTTGACACTAAGGAAAATATTATCATTGTAATTTACGATCAATAAACTTATATAGAAAAAAAAAAACATTAGAATAGTGAAACTCTTTGAAATATTTACAAGCACACTGGCAGCCTTGTTTTGAATAAACAAACTTTTTCCATTCTTTTCATAAAAAAAAAAAAACACTCACAAAAATGACATTCATATGTATCGGATCCAAAAAAAAATTGTATCCGGCTGAAACCGGAACAGAATATAATATATATATAATATATAGTTATATAATATATATATTACATACTATTATAATATAATATATATAATATATATATTATATGTATATATACTATATTATATATATATATATATTATATATATATATTATTTATATATATTAATATATATATAATAATACTTATATCTTTCATGTATATATATTATACTAGAAGGCCTTAATTTATATATTAGTATTTAAAAATTTCTTCAATGACTCGAAGTGTTAATTTTCTTAAGCTTTCGGTCCTTAATCTTCTGGACCCTCCTCAGACGATTTTATTTGAAGACTAAATAACAAATTATTAAAATTTTTAATATTTTCTAAAAAAGTTAAAATATAAAAGTAGCTTAAACTTTAAAGTAAATTTAGAACCTTTTATATTTTTTTCGAAAAAATATTTTTTGGTAAGAATGTTTTTTAGTGTGGGATTGAACAATATATTCTCCTTTTTGTAGGTTAAAATTAGGACAGGTTCTGTATGCATAGTGAATTCTATTTTAACCTACAAAAAGAGAATATACGTTTAAAGCAACCAACACACGAACATACATTAATTGGCCCTGGCACTTCAAAATATGAAAGCAAAATACTTCAAACGAAAAACTACTTATCATATTTCAACTGTTTTACAATTAATCTTTAAAAATATTCTAATAATTTTATTTAGTCTTCAAATAAAATCGTCTGAGGAGGGGGTCCAGAAAATTAAGGACCGAAAGCTTACGAAAATTAACATCTTATGAAGACTCTTGTAAAACTTTTTAATAAATATATAAAATAAGAGCGCCTTCTATTATAATACATATACCAAACTCGGCACACACTCAGCTTTTCCATTATATATAACATAATTATATATATTACATATATATATTATTAATATATATATACTTATACTATATATTATTATATTATATATTTTATTAATATAACATATATATATATATATAATTAATATATATATATATATAATATAATATATATATAATATATATATATATTAGTTTTGTTGCCACTAAACCTGTATCACATGAATTTGGGGGGTTCATTACCTACCACAGTATGGCCCAGGTCAGGGAAACTGCGTTAGATGTATTTTTTAACCAAGTGGATTATAATGCAAAGATTTATCTAGGCTTCGATAGCAAGCTCATTGCTTCGGCTCAACTCATTTGGAATTTCTAGCTACCGTGAACGTGATTTGGCTTTCAAATGAGCGGACGTTCTTATTCTAGAAGCATGCAAGTGTTGATTTTTGCATGTATATAATAGATCTCTCTCTCTCTCTCTCTCTCTCTCTCTCTGATGAAAACTTAACTCGGTTGCATTATAAATTAATGTGCTTTATAGGAAGGGAACGAACTTGTTAAATATATTCTGAATGTAAATTTAATAAAACGACCAATGAACAAAATCTTTTCTATTTAAAATATACTTAAAGATGAATAACTTAACTAAAGGTACAGTGCAAGGCCCGTTAACGATACATATCCTCGACTTATTCTCAAAGCGTAAACCATATAGCACTCTTGTGGTCGAGGCGGCCGGTACTTCAAGCAACATGAAGGGCGAAATCCGCCCTGTAGCATAGGATAATAGGGCCCTCAACCTATAAACAAACGCCTCGATAGCGCAGGAACTAAAACAACACTAATACAAGAACTTATACCTGTCTAGTTCAGGAACAAGAAGAAGATAAATATTTAATACAACGCCCCATCATAAACAAATGGAAAAGTTATGACATTACGGAGGAAGAAGAGATAACTCCCAACACTCGTGCCACTACAGATTATTAATTTCCTTATTAGATCAAAGAAATCTACTTATGTATATTTTTCTTTTATACTTATACATACATATTTAATCTAAACAAATTTTACATAGAGATAAAGATATGTACATTTATATGTAAACAACTATAAATAAGAATTATATAAAATCATAGATGTCTGATACTTATTATTTTTTTTTTTTTCTTTGAGATTGCTAAAGAAAATCGCCTCGGCTCACAATGACGCGGCCACACTGGGCTGAAAAATCAAGTACCATGGGAGAGGCCCTGTCTAATATATGTTCACAAATGTCAAGAAAAGATATTTATTTTCGGTGAAAATGAATATTCCAGTCAGTTCAAATAAATAAAAAACTAAATAAAATTTTTCCTTGCATTTGTTAATGGTCTTAAGGATTACATACCAAAATCAACATACTATATACAGAATATTCACTTCTTGAAGATACCAAGAAAATGTGATTCTGCTAGAATCTGGAAGATTAGATAAGAGAGCTCTCTCTCGTTTCTTGTAAGTGAATGGAGGCTTAAAACTGTCGCTATCCAAGCTCTTGTCCAAATGGGGAAACAATCAATGAAGAATATGCATTTGAACAGATTGCGGTGGCTGTGGCGACGGGCAAAAATTTGCAAAATGGGAAGGAGGGTTCTCCAGTGAAATATAGTGACATTGTGCATATTAGTATGTTGGCCAATACGGAGGGTGCAAAGCTATCAACTCATGTTAAGCGCTTTCGTTTAGCTAGGGAGGACAGACCAACTCACCCGATGTTCGGATTTATGTTTCTGAGTTTCCTTCCCCCACAGAAATACTGTCCAACACTTGCGCCCAACCAATAAAACCGAAAGCCTTATGAGAGAGCAGGATGGTAATCAGTGATGGAGGCGGCCTTGCTCGAATGGCTCATCCGGGAGGTACTCGGAACAACTCCGAGAAGGAGGAGGCGGCATTCTCTGGCCTCTTTCTGTCAGCAATCTCTGCCAGTTACCTACATGAGAGGCGGAGTCCAACATGTAAAATAATTTGTTTCTTACGGGAGTGGAGAAGTCGAAGAAATTGTTGTACAGCTGAAAGGTACATTTAATATTTATGATAGCCGTACTCATGTTAATACAATTGTTGATCCACGATATAAAATGAATATTTTTTTTCTGAAACTCTTAAATAAAACCCTTCGAAGTGGATTAAAGATGGAAAGAAAGAGTCAATAAAGTACAGATTTGAAGGGATTAATGAGTGCTTTGAGAATGTGGAAGTCATTATCCTCAAGAGCTCAGGAAAATTTTCTCCAAGATGAAACAGTGAGTGAAACCCCACTACAATCAACGTCAACACATTCAACTGATCTAAGATCTGCTATCGCAAAAATATTTTAAAGTTATGATACTGAAGATTAAAGAAAGTGAAAAGAAAATCAAAACGAGAAATATAAAAAGAAATACCAAAACTAACATAAGATCTAAAAGAAAAATTAATTTCTTCAAAGGATAGATACAGAAGAGAAAGTTTAACTTTGGTAGAGCAATGAAAAAGAAAAGTTTACATACATCATATTTACAGCAATATGAGTGTTTGCAGTCCCTGCTACATCATTATACTAAACGAGGCTTTTCTAAAGCAGGTAATGTATTTGAAGACAAAAGATAGAGATTACCCCTAAGCATATGGAGAACAACTGTTTTTTTCTACAACATAATATTCAATCAGTCAAATAAATTTATATTCAAAATTAAATAAAAAGGAAAATAAATGAAAAATTATTAAATTATTTTTTTTCATTCTCATTTTATATTTAATAAATAAATTATTAAATATATATGTGACTATGTTAGCCTAATTTTTGTTAAATCAGATAGTATTTCGAAATGAATATAGTATAGCTAATACAGAACATAACTATATATAAGGGATGAGGGAATTCACTTAGAACCCTAAATAAATTAATAAATGAAAAGAAAAGTTCTGGTTGAATCATTAAGGAACAGGATCTTTGAGAAAATGACCGGATTCAACTGGATTTTTAACCAGATTCTGGATCCAGTAACCTCTAGTGATAACATCCAATGATTTATATCTATAATACCTAAAATAAAAAATGAAAACAAAGACAATGACTAAAGTATAATATATATATTATTACTATATATATATATAATATTATATATATAATTATTTAATTTATATTTATATAATATACTATATAATATAATATATATATACTATACTATTATATATATATATATATATTATATATATATATTATATATAACTACATTATTAATAATATATATATATATAATTTTTTTTGTAATTTATTTATATTTATGACGACAATCGGGGAAAGGTTACTATTTATGTTTTTCCCCGACCAGTGGGCCCATACAAGTGGAAAGTCGTGCGCAAGTTATCAGACGGTAATCAGTAACCCCAGGCCTCCGAGTCTGAACCAATCAGACTCATCCCGCATCGGTGGGCATGGCTAGGCTCTGGACTACAGACCTACTGTGCGGAGGCTAATAGAATGTAGGCTGTGCTGTATGGGTAATAAGGTTGTACCGTTGTATTGTGTTGGGCTATGGCATGAGTGAGTGAGGGTATTGAGTTAGTGTGTATTAATACCACTATGACCGCTCAAACTGTAATGATTACAGAAAATCTCCTTACAACGGCATTTTTCGTGTCAGTCTGCGTGACTAGTTCGAAAGTACAAATCCCGTTTGACGAGGACACGAACTCACGACCCTAAGCGTGCAAACGCACCACTCAACCCACTGCGCCACCGAGACATATATATAATTATATATATATATATATATATATATTATTTATATATTATATATATATATATTATATTATATATATTATTAAATATATATATTTATACTATAGTGATGCACGATACCATGGTAATCGGTATCGTATCGGGTGCGGTATCGGCGTTATTTAGGATATCGGTATCAGATATCGGATCAATTTTGTGAAGTCAGTAGTATCAGTATCGGTATCCGCGAATCGGCAAAATTTTGCCGATACCTTTAACCGATACCCCACGTTTTACGTCTTTCACCTATAATAACTAACTTATATCATATAAAACTACTTTATATATACTATATATATATATATATTATAATAATATTATATATATATATTAATAATTCATATATATTATATATATAACAGCATAATATATATATATAATATTGATACTATAATCACGTCACAATGCAAGCATTGTCTAAGTGTTTTGTTGGCTAGTTGAGGCAGGATTTTTTGAGCTATCAACACCATTCACGAAAGCAAGATTTGATAGAAGGGTCTTTTCAGCAGCATTGCTTCCCAGAACGAAGAGAATTTTAAAACTTTCTTCATGACCTCGCACGAATTAGAGAAAACAGAAAGTTCTTCGGTAGAAAATTAGTTTCAAACTTATTTCTTTATATTAAATAATTAATAACTATCATATATATATATATATATTATATTATATATATATATATTATATATTTATATATATGTTCTTTATATTGTTTTTGACATACTCTGCATATCTATTCAAATGGGGACTATACTTTATATATATATATGTATATATAATATATATATCAGATACTATTTACTATATATATATAATTATATTACGGTATATATATATATTATATATATATATATATAATATATATATATATTATATATAATATTATATAACATATAATATATTTATACTATATATAATAATATATATATAGTTATATATATATACTATATACTATATATCATAATATATATAGCTATATCATATATATATATATATTATATATACTATATTATATATATATATATAAATAATATATAATAATATCCGCAATTTGTCTGATAGTCTTCACTACCTATCTGGACCCTACTTGTATGTTTAGATAGGCGTTTTCGTTGTTTATTTGTGCTTACGAACGTAAGAAATTGCTCGAGTGCGTTCGTTCTTGTTAAACCGCAAAATCGCGTAAAAATGCTTAACAAACGTAAGGAATTCTCTAAATTCTGTAAGGTTGCTATTTCTTGTGATTGCGGAATTTAGCACGTTCTTACGAAATGTGTAAACCAAAAAAATGACGGCTAGGTAGGCCCGTTTGGCCCATTTGAATTGTGAATATTTCATTCAAATAAAATCAGCTGTTTAAATCTAATTTCTCCAAATCGATAAACTCCATCACAATCGAATGATCAATTTTTCTTTGTCTAATAGTAAACCAATTATGTTATGTTTTTATTACTGTTTATTTCAAATTGAGAGGCTCCATCACAACAGCTGATCTTCAATTGTTTGCACAATAAAAAGTAAACCTCGCCAAATTGTGGTTCCGTTTTTGCACGAAATTCAGGCATTCAGTACAGCAATGACGGAGTGCCAAGAGGTTTGTGGAATATTAAAGTGTAAGGTTTAAGGTGTTATATAAAAAGATTCAAATTTTTATTTCTTCATCTTTAGTAGCATTTTGAGAATGAAGAAATTTTTTAAGGATTATACGTGATTTCTAATATCTAAAATTCTACTGCGTGGAGAGTTTGGGTGAGATTAGTTCGGAAACGGAAATGCCATGCGTTGAATCTCGCATTTTCAGTTGTAGGAAAGTTTGCTACATAGTCACGATGTTACAGTGCACATTTATAATTTATCTGTACAACAATGTCAGTGACCTCAAGTTCATGGGGATGCTTATTCTTTAATCTTACGGAACGGCTAAGTTATTTTGCTGTGAATAAAAGATATGAGACACTTGGATTCCGAAGTTTCTTGTTTAAGATATTCAATGGAAGTGAGATCATTGGAAAGGGGTCCAATATGTAGGGAGCCGGCATTGAAACAGGAAGGTATAGGGAACATCATATGCAGTAAGTTTTAGGGCGAATAAATTGTTATCGAGAAAACGTGTAAACGAGAGTTTCATCAAAAACGTTAGAGGGCATGAAAGCCTAACTAGAAAATTTACGGAGAAAGGTTGATTTCTTCATGGAAAAAACTTCCAATCAGAAGAAATAACAAAGGCTTGTGGTATGCGAGGCCTCTAGACCCTGCCATTTTAGATCTAAAGGAGATAGAAATTACAGAAATTAGTTCCAAGTAAGTATTAGTGGGCTTGCGAAGATAAATAGAAGTAGCAAGTCACTAATACTTTACATGGGAACTAATTTCTATTAGTTCTTATCCTTTAATCATATAATTGTAATACATATACCGGAAGAGTTGCTGATAGAACATCGAATATTAGTATTTTCTTTGGCTTTTAATTTAACCGTTTTTCGTTTTTTCATGTCATTTGTGCTTTACGCTCGATAAGAAATGCTCACACAGTTTTAAAGTAGTTAAGTTCTGTTTCGGGTTCACCCTTTCTGGGAAAGGCAGGCGAAAATCATCAGGAGGTCGGGAAGCAGTTTTTAAGATATGCTGAAAGTCAGGGAAAATTCCAAACTTTGACGGGGTGTGAATTTTAAAACTTTCAAAAATACCGAGATGCTCTATGACACAATTACATATTTTTTTGATATCTTTTTTTTTAATCATTATTGTACGTTATTAAATTCATCTGCTGATTAATTTACTTAAGTGAATGAAAACGATGGGCGAGGAAGCATTCCCTAAATCTACTTCTATCCGTTACTTTCTATTTTATTACGCTTCACTCATTACTACTATTCTTGTTCCTATTCCTGTCCGTAAGAGGTTGTTTCAAGTTCATCCTTCCGAATTGAGTGAATTGCGTATATGGATGATGTTTAGGACTCTATATGACTTATGACTAATCTGTTTATATCTTTTTTTCTTTGTTAGGGGAATTGTATACTTTTTTTTTGAGGTTTGACGAGGTAATTTTGGATTTTTGTGCAGTTTGACAGCCAAAAAATCTCTCAACACAAAACCATTACAAAAAAATGTTTTCAAACCAAAGATGTATCTCTAAAATGGCAAACTGGCTTTTTTAAATGCTTTCCTCAATAGGGGAACGTGAAGTATTTTACGAAAGTCTCCAAACGATCAGACCCACTGGGTCCCATCCTGTTCACAGAATTTACATGTTCGTACTAAATATTATTGGAAAAATTTTTTAAAGTCCAGTAAAATGCCTGCAACAAACTAAGCTTTTTGTATTAGATTTACATGACAAAGAAATTGCGTGGTAAAGAGGTAATAATCTTGGATTTCAAACAAAAAATTCTCAAGAAGTCACCTTCGAATTTAAGACACTTCTAAAATTCAAATTCTGAAGCCAGACTGTGCTAATCAAAATGGCAGAAAAGATATTAGAAAGATGTCCTCTGAAGTAAAAGCCTGTCCAAGGGCTCTCATCATTGGATCCTCAGTATAATTCTTCATCAGCCAGAACAGGCTGAAACACAGATTTGCTTTATGCTAGAGTATTGTACACCAACAACTGCCGAAATCACAAGATTCTGTTGCTGATAAGCAAAAGAACAATACACTCTACTTTTGCAGTGCAGTGAGCTCAATATTACCTTGAATTAAAATTCAAAATATTTGATGGCTTAAGTCCTTCTAAGAGACTTGATGAATTTTTTTTCTTCTATCGTACCTAGGGGAATCAATGTTATGGAATTGTGAGATTTTTAATTAGACTGATAACTTTTCGCAATGGAAAAATGCTCGACAGAAGAAGGAGGGTTTTCTGGTAATAAAGCTAATTTTATTAGAGAATCTGAATAGACATAGTCTGATTTTTCAGAACAGTGCACAATGCTATAAGATCTTTTGAAAGTATTCATAAAGTTAATATCTCGTGAAAAATGTTGACCAAATGTAAGAGCTGCCATAGGAGATATGTAAAGAACATCTCAAAGAAAAAGAAATTATTCATACGAGATCAAATAAAGTTGAAGAAGCCAGAGAAGATTTAAAACAAAGCTTGACAGAAGAAGAACGCTATAAAATCAAAAATTCAGATGCTTAATGAGAAGAAAAAGTCAACCTAAATCTCCCCCATTTAGAAATTTTGTGATCACAGTGACCTTATTCACCTAGGCTATTAATGATAGCTTCAAAATTTCATTTTCTTTTTGTATAAATTAAAAACTGTTTACTTTTGAAAAAAAACGTGCATCTGGCATATGGGGAAAGTATAGATCGATTACTAAAAAAAAAAAAAAAAAATTTAAATCATCCATTTTGAAGAACAATTTTTAAAGTAAATTTATCATATTTAATGTATGAACTGAAGTAATAGGCTGCAATACCATGATTAATAGAATTTTAATAACGCCAAAAAATACCTGTTTTATTAACCCTAAATCAGTCGAATTTGGTCGAGGAGTAGTCAGGGAATTCAAGATTTTAAAAATTTTCGTTGTGAACCCCTGTGTTTTAAAACGACCGCGATTCGGTGCTTGATATTACTTTTGTTTTTTTAAAAAAATATGGAAGTGCAGTAGGGCGATGGACGATGTGGTTATGGAATAAACCAGAGATTAAAAAATATGGTATAACAACACTCATATTACAAAATCAACTGTAACTTTGTGATGGAGCTTTATCCATTTGGAAAAATTAGATTTAAAGCTGTTTTATTGAATGAAACATTTTCAACAAATTCAGACACCAAGGCGCTAAACTGTTTGTTTACATTTTTTCGTTAAACGTGCTATAAAATCGGAAAGCACGGGAAATGGCAACTTTACAGAATACAGAAAATTAAGAACATTCCTTACGTTTGGTGAGCCATTTCTTGCACTTTTTGAGGGAAGTTTGGACAATAACAACGCACAATTTGAAGCATTTTCTTAGTTTTTCGTACGCCCAAAATACAAAAAAGAAAACGGCATTTATATATAATATATATAGCATATAATATATATATAATATATCATATATATATGCTTTAGATAATATATAATATATATATATATATATCATATATATATTATATATATATTATGATATATTATAATAATATCTATACTATATTATATTATAATATATATTTATATATATAATATATATATATATAATATAATATATATATATATATAATTTTTAATTATTTTATTTTTAATAAACGTGTGAATTCGTAATGCGCGAGAGGTTGATGGCCTGGGCCCCGGCTGCAGATGTTAGAGAATTAGTATGGTATTCCCTTAACCCAGTGCTTCGATATCATCACTATATTATATATATACCTATATATATATAATATTATATTATATATATATAATTATTATATATATATATATATCATTATTAATAATATTATATACTATATAATTTAATATTACTATATTATTTACTATAATTAGTATATATATATATTATAATATTATAGTATATATATTATAGCATATTACTATACTTTATATTATCATATTTTGTACTATATATCTATATATATAAAATATTTTTTCTATATATTTTAGGCCATTATTTATAGGAGTAAAAGTATCGGTATCGATATCGGTTTCGGCAAAAATTTTGGTATCGGTATCGGAATCGTCATTAAATATTGTGAGTACTTGTATCGGAATCGGGTATCGGACGAAAATTTTGGTATCGGTATGCAACACTAATACTATATACTATATATCTAATATATATATATATTATACTATTATAATTATATATATATATATAATAAACGTATATATATATATATATATAATATATATATAATATATATATATATATAATATACTATATATATATATTATATATATATATATATTATAATATATGTGACTTAGGCAGCAAGTGAGTTAGGGGAAGACTTCATTAAATACTTTAAGAAACTCAACTATATAATAAATTACCAACACACACACACACACACTAGTATTATTATAATATATATAATATATATATTATATATATATATATATAATAATATATATATATATAGTATATATATATATATAATAATATAATTATACTATATATATTATACATTATATATTATATATATATATATATATATTATAATATACACAATTTTTATATGGATGGCGGTTATGAAAGAATTAGACGGTGGGGGGGGGCAGGAAATGGTTTGAATGATGGAGCATGGAGATGAGTGGGAGGGTGCCCTATCTTTTATATACGGATGAATGATTTGGTCTGTGTGGTGAATCTGAAGAGAGTTTGCGAAGATTGGTAGAGAGATTTGAGCAGGTAGTAAAGCTAGCGGTCTGAAAGTAACGTAGATAGAGTAAGTTATGGGTTTGTGATGGGATAGCCCTCAGATGTTGCAGTTATGTTGATGATTATGTCGAGTAGAAGTATCAGAGTTTAAATATTCGGGTTATATGTTGAGTGGAAAAGGAACTCATGATGAGAGAATGTAGTAGGCAAAGTTTGTGAATGGTAAGGAAGGTGGCTGGCTCAATTAATCTGGTGGTGAATGTAAAAGGACTAAGTTGTGAGTGCGCTAGGGTCTTGCTCGAGGGTATGTTGTTACCTGTGTTATTTTATAATAGCGAGACTATGGTCTGAAAAGAAGTATTAGATCTAAAGTTCCAAATGTGTTCAGATGACAATTCTTAAGGGGATTGTAGGTGCTGAGAAGGATTGATAAATGAGGACAATGACTATATCTTAGTGCAAGTTGCCTGTGGGTCCTTGTCTGAAAGGATGGGCCGTACAACGATGGAGCATAAAATGAAGATCTCCAGGCTTATTGTCGAGTAATGGTTTCGGTTCATCTGTCGGGAAAGGAATGAATGGTAATCGGTTCGGTTAAGCGGACTGTATGCTGGTGAGTGTGTTGGGACGACCGGATTGTGAGAACGAAGAAAAGTGGATGAGTCAGTAAGGAATGTTTGCAGGGGAGCAGAAACTGTGAGTTGAGGCGAGAAGAAAGGGGTATAATAGGAGAGAATGGCGGTGTTTTGTACGGAGTATGGTTGTGGCCCACTTGGGCCGAGGGGGATGAACCTACATTTGAGGAGCTTACCATCAGTGTGGACCGTCGCCCGCTACGTCGGTACACAGAGCTGCTAGGCGTGGATTTCTCCTGATTTGCGACGTAGTTCTTAAATATGGTACAGAGGGGGCGGTACAGGCTGGGCTTTCTTTTCGACTTGTCATGTTCTCCTACTGTTTTCTTTTCCGATGCTCGTGTGCGCACCTTACTCCAATCTTGGGGAAAAACAGGTAGATAAAGAAAGAAAGAGAAGATAATATATTTATTTATACTATATATATATATATATATATATTTCTATAGTCATATTATACTACTAGTCCTGCCTTCATCTTGGTCTACACGGGATGTCTAATATATTATATAAATACATATATATAATATTAATTAATATATACTATATATATATATATATTTATTACATAAAATAACAAATAGGCTTCCAAAATCCACCATTCTTAGCTATTCTTCAGCAAACCCTATCCCACAGAACCAAAAGTTTCTACCATACCACCTATGTAATATAGGTAAAGGTAAATATGCATTAGCAAGTGGGGCTATATCTATGAGAATATTAATACAAATAAAGAAAGCGTTTTACCATTGACAGAATAATGAAACAAGGATTCTTGCTAAAGTAGTCATGAGGATGTCTGTATATTGGCATCCAAGTGGATAAAACTATATTAAATGAATTAATTGACTTAAAACACGTAAAAATAAAAACTATAATTATTTAAATTCAATTGTAACTCCTCGAATGAATTGAGACTTACTAATTTATTAACTCATTTGCAAATTTAATTCAAAAACAGTTCAAAAGGAATAATTATATGGTATTAGATTTTAACAAAGTTCAAAAAAATAAAAATTAACTAGGTACTACAATTGCTATAAATCGCAGCATTAACAAAAGTTTTCTGGGGATAAACCATTAATAATTAAAACAACCTCATATAAGCACTCATGTCTATAGTATAGTACATAATGATTAGGCCTTAAAAGTTTTCTAAAACTTATTCCTACCTCAATATAAGTCGAAAAAGACTATGAAAAATAAGTTTTTTATCATATTCATAATTACAAATCTGATATTAGCGTATGTAACCACTGCTTTTATTATTATTTTTTGATGTGCTGGGTGGGGGTGATACAACTTTCATTAATATTCTTCATTTAACTAGTATTTATATTCGGAACAGGGGTAGTCGGAAGTCTGAGTTGTTGTTGGATTATTTGACAATGTACAAACTTCGAGAATTGGCTCAGACCTCAATATCAATTTTAATAATTCAATTTCAAGCACCCTTATAACTTTCATTTTCTGAAAAATTTCATCTCTTAAACTATAATTTGGAGTAAATTCTTTTATATTTAACTCAAAGTGGCAAAGGAAGCTCCAGTTAAATAGCTTACCTTATATTTTCTAACTGGGACTAGAAACTTTTTTGTTCTATCAAAGTCTGAACAACACCTGTATATTTATTCATCCATACTTTATGTTGCAAACTCACTCTCAAGCATATGATTTTAATTTTAATAACTAAAGAACTTTTTATTTTGTCATAAGATTTTTTTTTAAAAAATACTTAATTGCCATAATATATCTATCTTGAAGTTTCTCTTTATTAATCATCATCTTGAAACTTTTTTTTTTTATAAAGTATATGTAGTTTTTTACATAAACAAAAAAAAAAATCGAATTGCATAATTACAAAAATTAGAACCAAACCTTTTATATCATGAATTCTAGAAAAATAATCTGATGATTCATTCACATGGTTATGATGAAATGCCAGCATAGCAAATTTAAGAGTCGTAAGCCTCATAAGAGAATGAGGAGTCGGGACTCGGGAGTAGAGTTGATGGCAGAATTAACGTTAGACTCAAATGAAATAGTAGCCAACCCAAGCAGTGTTAATAATAATAATAATAATAATAATAATAATAATAATAATAATAATAATAATAATAATAATAATAATAAAATATAAAAAAAACACTTACCACTACAAAATCTCCAATGAATTCGAAAGTACAATGTGCAATACAGCCATACTGAATGGCAATTCCTGTGATGCCTAAAAATCTTCCCAATGATTTCTTAATACTATTAGTAAACATGACTAGAAAATAATTTATTTTTAACTTTATTCTTATACCATAACTGAATATTTAAGCTTGTAATTATTTATTAACTAAAAATCATATAAATTGTGAGGAAATCATGGTCGAGGCAGACCAATAAAACCTGAAGAAAAGAATTGATAAAAGTTTAACAACAAAACTTGAGGAAAAAAAATTGTATAAAAGGCATTTAAATTTTAATCTATATCTTAAAAAGTTTATTTACCGGAACTAACATTTCTTGGGTAATATTATTAATGGTAAAAAAAAAAGTAATAATGGAATACTTTCTTGCCAAAAGTTATAAATCAAGAAATAATTTTGCTTGGCTATGTTAGCTCGATTGTGTAAGTTTAATCGAATTATATATATATATATATATATATATATATATATATATATATATATATATATATATATATATATATATATTATTATATATTTATATATATATATATATTATTATATTATATATATATAATATATATATATTATATTATATATATACGGTATATATATATTATATATATATATATATATTATATATCTATATATATATATATATATATATTATATATATATATATATATATATATATATATATATATATATATATATATATATATAATATATATTATATATATATATATATATATATATATATATATATATATATATATATATATATAGTATATTATTATAAATATATATATATATATATATATATATATATATTATATATATATATATATATTATATATATATACTATATATATTATATATATATATATAATATATATATATATTATATATTTATATATATATATAATATATACGGTATAATATATATATATATATATATATCTTATATATATATATATATATATATATATATATAATAATATATATATAATATATATATATAATATATATATATATATATATATATAATATTATATATATATATATATATATATGCAAAAATATTCCACAACCACCCTAATAACCGATCTAACTCAACCACCTCCCGCACTCTCACAATAACAATAAACATCAACAAGGAAGTTGATACAGTCTCACGTCACCTTTTAATAGACAAAGTATTAAACACAGAAATAGACATCAAGGACAAGAAAACCATAGTTAATTTGGTACCCGGTCGTACAGCCAGTCATACACGTACGCCACACCTCCTGTAGATACAAATTATATAATGGTGTCCCTCAGGGCTCCTTCCTATCACCAACACTCTTTTAATCTCTTTATGCACGATTTACCATATCCAACATCCCCCTCTATAAAATCAATAGTTATACATACGACCTAACAATCACAACTCAAATTTCCTTTACAAGCACAGCCATTAGAGAACTACAACAATAAATAAACCAACTAAAACAATGCCTATCAACATACAGAATAACTGCCTAACCCCAAAAGTCTTCTATCACATTACTTACACCAGACAGAGGAGGATCAAATACCCATTCAATAGTTTTCTTTTTAAGTAATAGACTCTCTCGAGTCTCTCTTAATAAACAACCGATTATCCTAGGCTTAACTTTCCATACAAACACATGACATTCATCCACGACATAAACAATATCACCTCTAGAGCCAACAAACAAATTAAACGCGATAAAAACACTAACAGGAACAAATTTTGACCAACACGATGAGACACAAACAATAGTATATATGCAATCCATAAACTATTCATCCGTCATCCCAATATCACAGTCCAATATTCACAATCTAAAAGTCATACAAAACAAAGCTCTCAGAATAATAACGCCCTTCCACCACTTACTATTCGAAACCAAAATCCGTCCTATAAAAAAGTTCATCTTGACATGATAAGCTGTCGACCTCAACAGATTGCCCCCTTCATCAAACATTACAGCAATCCCCCACCCCCGCACTATAGGAAATCAAACCAGCTTTATATTATTCTAACATATATACAACACACAATATGGACATATAAAACTTATAGCAATTATCTTCTAAAATATATTTACTTCTTCTATCCCCAAGATAAATCTAAAATTATATAAAGGGACTATGGTAGCAGCTGGAATTGTTTAAAGGTGAGGTGTAACTAATATTTAAAAAAAAAAAAAATTTGCTGAAATGTATCAAAAATTGAAATACAATTTCGCATTTCAAATGTACAAGAATTTCATGTACCTTATATTGCTTGAAACAAAATCACCAAACACATTGTTACAATACAATTCTTAGTATAACTAGCTGAGAAACTGTAAGGATAAAATATTTGATTGATACCCATTCTTAAAAGAAGAATTTAATAAACCACTTAAAAAAAAAATTATGATAAGTCTCTGTTCTAAGGTATACAAAAAGAACTCTTCACAAATAGCTTAGTTAAAGTTTGTTACCATATCTAGAATTAAGAATAAATGAAACTATGTACAACTAAATTTTATTAACAAATTTCATAAAATTATTTGAACATAGGCCTATTTAAAAAATAAAAATGGAGTATTTAAAAGATATCAGCAAACATATGTACATTCCTTTTTCTTAGAAAATAAATAAATAAATATATATATATATATATATATATATATATATATATTATATATATATATATATATATATATATATTATATAAATATATATATATATACTATATATATATTATATAGTATATATATATATATATATATTATATATATATATTATATATATATATATATATATATTATATATATATATATATATATATATTCTTTATCCTCCCTTCGTTTCTCACACATGGGAGCAGAGGACAAAAAATGCAGGGAAATGGAATAGTTAAGTAGTAGAACATGATGTAAGTCTAAAGGAAAGCCCCACCCACAACTTCTTTTTTTTACAGTTGTCACCACCACTCACGGGCAAAGCCCTATTCAAGGAGGGGGTGTTACACGCCTCAGAAGTTCACACTTAACGCAAATTAAGCAGATGAGCACAGACGCAGGCTTTGACTTGAAGGAGATTAAATTCAGCAGGAAACACATAAATGAAGAGAACTTCCACGAACCGAGGTGGCAGGAAAGAAGGAAGCAACGCAGCGAACAAGCCTGGGAGTTTTCCGAATATCCACAAAACTCATGCGCTAGACACAGCACCCCTAGTGTTACGAGGGCGTCTTTAAGGTGGTGGTACGCGAGTGACAAGTTCCTTCGAGCAAATGCCGCTGCGGTACCTATAGAAAAGAGATAAAGCACCAACATAGCGCCGCAAGGATAGAGGGTCAAGAGAAGTGGAAAGTACGGAACAATTTATAAGTCTTTTTGGCTTTGACTCGACCCTGTTCCAAAAGACGGAAGAACCCGAGCCCCCCCAGATATGAGAGCAGTAAATCCATACAAGGGCGGATGAAGCCCTTGTTAGCTGGAGTAACTGAGCAGAGGAAAAAAAGTCTCGCAGTCTTTATAACAGAACTCCCAGTTTCTTTGAGGCCGCCCTAGCAACCCGTTGTGATGTGAGGTTCCAAGACATTTTTTGGGTTTATGTTAAGGCAAGGATGTTTATATTGTCAACAGGATAGACGAGAGAACCGTCGAAAGAGATAGGAAGTTGGAAGGTGTTTTATGAGAGGGAGATTTGTTAAAAGTTGAAGTTTTTAAAGAATTAATTTCCACCAAGGTTGAGGACGACCCAACCCGCAAATTCTATCTAGCAGCGAGAATAGAATCGAAAGATTAAGACGAAGAGGCAATTCTAGAAGTAAAAAGAGGGAGCAGAATTGGAAATGAGTTGAAGAATGAAGGGTCGAGTCATCGGCATTCGAGTGGATAGAGTTAGATTGCAGGAGA
The DNA here is from genome assembly GCA_015478945.1 of Trachelipus rathkii. Taxonomy (NCBI): domain Eukaryota; kingdom Metazoa; phylum Arthropoda; class Malacostraca; order Isopoda; family Trachelipodidae; genus Trachelipus; species Trachelipus rathkii. The sequence continues at coordinate 32,748 of JABUQX010062525.1, read as the reverse complement.
GAAGATCATTAATGAAAAGTAAGAATAAAGTAGGAGATAAGACAGAACTTTGAGGAACACCACAATTGACAGAAAAAAAGAAGTCGCCCCGTCAACAACAGCCGATATTGAGGGATTGAGAGGAAACTAGACATAAGTAAGCAAAGAGAAGGAGAAACCCAGAGGAGGCGGAGTTTGGAGAGCGCGACGCGTGCCACACCCGTCAAATGCTTGCATATGTCAAGTCGTCCACACGCAAGTCTTCCCCG
>JABUQX010062525.1:22500-27500 GCA_015478945.1 Trachelipus rathkii | reverse complement strand
ATATATATATATATATATATATATATATAATCATCACCCATCTTCTCTCCCCAAGACTAGGGGTAAGGTGTGTAGCAAGCACTAGAAACAGAAAAGTAGTAGAAGAATATGACAGAGGTTGAAAAGAAAGCCCGGCCTTACTGCTCCCGTTATACCTTTTAATGAGAACTCATCGCAGTCAGAAAATCCACACTAGAGCTTCACGGGACCGCGATGGACCTCACTATGGATCTCGTCAATGTAGGGTTATCGCCTTGGCCAGGTGGGCCAAAACCAATAACCCCTCACCAAACGTTTTCCGCATTTCACTCCTAATATGCCTTTCTTCTCGCCTCTGTCAAACACACATTTCTCTCCTCCAAGCATTCCTTTACTGATTCAATCCACTTTTCCTTTGCTCTCCAAGCCGGACAATTCCCAGGACACTCACCACTATACATCCACTAAACCAACCGACTTTCACTTATCCTTTCCACATGACAAACCATCTCAATGTACTTTCATTTATTCTCTCATTTACCCCTTTTTTCACACCACACAACTCTCCAATACATTTATTCCTCATTTTATCAATTCTTCTCACACCTAACACGCCCCTAAGATTGTCCATCTGACTTACATGGTACTTATAAGAATACCCGATATTCTTTTATATCCCTAGACACTAGTTCGTCTCGTATCCTTACTCTACAATTAATAGACAGGATATTAGAAATGAGCAATGGTAGTAGAGTGTCTGTTATGTATGAAGCGATAGAGATTCGCGTGCACTATTGCAGTCGCACTCCAACGACTTGGTGGATTAGTTCCCTGTTATTACGCGATCAAGGATTTTATTGTGTGTGCACGACACCAGCGTTCTCATATTACCGACTGCAAGGGTATACTTTTGCTCTATACATTCTGTGTGTTACTTATAATAGACTAAAGTCCGACTAAAGAGAGAAGCAAGTCTGGCTGTCCTAGCCAGTGATTATTACATCTAGTCCTTTTGCCAGAAATGTTAATGCATGCCTCGGAGAGGGTCGTGATCGCCGTAAGCGACCTTCTATCTTTCGGCGAAAATGTATGAATTGTATGGGTACTTGAAATCTCAGAGGAATAAATGTTGAGAAGAAGAGGAGAGAGGTCATGGATGTATTTAGAAATGCAAATTTCTTGGTTATTCAATTTGTATATGGGTGGGGTTTGGAAAGAATTAGAGGTGAGGGTGGCAGAAATTTCCCATATCACCTTGAGTTGAATGTTAGAGTGACAGTCAAGTAAGAAATGTGACACAGTTTCCGGCACCACAGTTGGAATTTGTACAGATATTCGAAGTAGTTTAAGATCAAGGTTGAATCTATATTTATAGTGTTGCAAATCTGGGTGGTGGCCACATCTTAGTTTGGCTAAGGATGACTGAATGGTTCTTGGGAGAGTTAAATTCAGATGCTATTTCTGGTGGATATTCATTTAGTATATTGTTTGGAGTGTGTGGATATGTTTAGTGTATGAGATGTTGTTTTGTGGTAGTGAGATATTATTCAGAATTTGTTTGTAGAATAAAGCCTGAGAGAATGGATGTTAAGCCTGTGATAGATAGGGTTAGAGAGGGTGGTATGACATGGGTGCTGAGGTGTTTGTGTTTTGGCGAAGAATTGAGTTCCTATCATTTCCAAGTGCTTGTCTATGGGTAGTATTTTTGTTTCATCGTGCAGATGTTGTTGTGGAGTTGTAGTCCCAAGACCCAAGAGTCCAACCCATAGGGAAAATACAGTATTTAATACTATAATTTGCTAAAAAATTTATAATTTTTGGATTGTTCAATTATAGTGGCTAAGTTGAATTGAAAAGAAGGAATAGAGATGATGCTGATGTACACAAATAATTCAGTTGCAGATATCTCCAGTGCAAAGTACTCTGAAAGGTTACCAATCAACTCCATAACCATCAGTAAGGCCTTCATTCATTTCAAGGAAACGGGAAACATCTGTGATCAACCCCGAATTGAGCTAAGAAGATCTACTGATCCCTAAATATTTGAGCTGGTAAAAAAAGTCATACTCCAAGTAAGTTAATAAGAAAATTATTACGGGAAACGTGTGCATCCAAAAGTTTGAATCATCACATTCTAACAAACAATTATTTTCAAATGAATAAAGTGATAAACTTCATAGTATAGAGTTCTGCGAATGGTTTATGATGCACAGGTGGATGGAAAAATGAATCATGTTCAATGATGAACTAATTTTAAATTTTAATGGTGAAGTCGACAGATCTACTGTACGATATTAGACCGATAGGTACTAGTCATGATTATGTGAAGAAAGGAAGGAAATATGTAATTCAATCCAAGAGTAATGTCCCTATTATTTTATCCATACTGTGACTGGTGAGTTGTATCTGCATATATTGATAAACTTTCTTACAACTACATTGAATTAAATACCATTACTCAACTGGAGAGAGGTATGTGGTTTCAGCTAGATGGGGCTTTGCAATAGTTGTTAACAAATAACTTTTTTTACCACAAACATTTGAAGATAAATGGACAAAACGATGTCAACCTATGGAATAGTCACTCAGATTTCCAGATTTGACACTTAAATTATATTCTATATGGGCACCTGAAATCAGTTGTTTATAATAAACATCCCAGAACCATTCAGGTATTAAAGAGAACTTGAAGCCACAAAAACAAATACTGCCATAATCAACAATGTAATGGTTTTGGCATTGAATAAGTCAGAAAGCATACATAAGCATATGAATGCCAATCTAAATAGTTTTTTTAACTGATATACTTAATTGATAAATAAAATAATTAATAATCCCAGAGTTGTATTTTAATACTTTTCTATGAGGCCAGACTTTTGGTACACCCTATGTGCATGTGTGTATATTATATATGGTATATACCAATATATATATATATATATATATATATATATATATATATAATATATATTTATTATAATACTATAATATATATTATAATATATAATATTATATAATAATATTCATATATATATTATATTATATATATAATGATATATATACCGTAAGTAATATATATATATATACATATATACTATATTATATATATATATATATATTATATATATACTATATATAATATATATATATATATATATAGATATATATATTATTATATATATATATAATATATGTATATTATATATATAATTATATATACTATATATATATAATATAATAATATATATATATATATATACGGTATATATATATATAATATATATATATTATCATATATATATATATAATATATAGATATATATATATAATATATATATATATATAAAATTTATCTAAACATGTAAAAGAGGCTATCAGTTATACATTTACTTACATCAAACTGACTTTTTGTCAATTGGAAATGTGCTTTAAAGTCATCAATATAACCTTACTTTCGAAATTATCTTCATAAGTTTCTCCTTCCGAGAACATGCTTCTGAAATTTGAAAATAAAATTAAGAATATTTTTGAGGATATATTATAATATATAATTATAATTATATATATAATATATATACATAAGATATATAATATAATATATATATATAATATAGATATATTATATATATATAATACTATATATATATAATATATATATATATATATATATATATATATGATATATATATATATATCATATATATATATATATATTATAGTATATATATCATATACCAAATTAGAGCACATTCTCGCAAATTATCATTCTTAGAGATTTTCTAACATTCACCACTGCCATTCCTCTAATTCTTAAGATGCAGCAGTGAACTTCGACTATTATTTCTCTATCCAGAATGACCTCAAGCTGTTGGTGTGGCGGTCCCTACTCGTAACTTCAAATCCTTTAACATATATTGCTAAACTTTTTCTCTTTTGTCCAATCACCTTCTTATCTCTGTATCCTCTTGAATCAATTCAAGTTTTCCGCAGGAAAGACTCAGGCTAACAGCGAGGAAACATTTATGGCACTTAAGTGCCGCAAACTGGTTGAACTTGCGGTCTGTCTTTCTTTGACTTCCTTTGGACTGCTTATTGGTTCAGCGGAAAGGGTCACTCTTATTGTGCAAGATTATATAAATGAGGTGATTCTCTCTGGAACAGACGTGTAATTTTAAAATTCTTTCCTTTTAACTAAAACTAACAAACCTTAGCTTAATTCTGCGCATTCTCATGCTATTCGGTACAGGAATGCTTCCTTCAGGAATTATCATCTATCTTCAAGATTCATTAACACAGAATTCAAATTTCATTCCAGAACTGTGCAAAATATATTCGCCACAACACTAAAAACCCTTTTCTATGTAGAAAATGCAATAATTTTTCCAGTTTCTCTTCCTCGCATCCTTTCTTGTATTTTGTAAAAAAAATATCAAATCTAACTTTACTTGTTCGTCTTCCCCTCTTCTAGTATTTTTTGACCACGCAATTGTCATTTTACCTTCTGTTAAATCCGAACTCTTCACTCAAACTTTAACCTATAATTCCATCATAAATGATTCAGGTGCTATTTACCCGGGTTGGCATTAACACCCCCCCCCCCAAAAAAAGACAACCTAATAATCCCAAAAAAAACCCAACTGCAATTGTTTTTTTGTTGTTTTTGTTTTAATTTTATTTATTTTCAACAATGAGATATTTTTAAAAATTACTAATATGCAATAATAACTAGGCTACTGTATATTATGTTTCTTTATTAGTGAGCCTGGTTGCATTTTACTCAAGATTTTCACTGATATATATATACATTTTAAATATTTAAAATAAATGAGTGAAAAATTAATTTTTAAACTTTAATACATAAGTACAAATGAATGTGTCTTTAAATTTTATTGATTAGAAGATAATAACTAGATTCCATTATTAAAATTACTAAATAAACTTTCAGTAAATAAAAAAGAAATTTCTTTTCCTCTTTGCTTATATATATATATATATATATATATATATATATATATATATCA
>JABUQX010062525.1:0-17500 GCA_015478945.1 Trachelipus rathkii | reverse complement strand
TGAACTTCACTGGAGCCTTCTAATGCATATAACGTCATTCCACGTGCCGAGCTACACTTTCCATGAGCTACTTATCCATGTTAATCAAATAACAATCCAGGTTAAAAAAAATTTATTTACCACATTCTATGCTAAAATTTGGAGCGGGTAAAAAATTTTTCTTTTTTTGTTAAAAAACATATTATAAAAAAAAAATCTATTCTAGCTTTGCCCACGTTCCTCCGATTCACAATATGTAGTAACACTACCCAAAAAAATTTTATTAAAAGTAAATGTAATACATCTTGAAGATGGCTAGCAAAAAGTGGGTAAAAACAGGTCAAAAATAAGTTTTGCAGCCATTTTTTAACTGCGCGGTCGCGAATTGTCCAACAACACAATATCGCGGCATAACTGTCAATTTCGAGCAAGCCCATTTTTTTTAGGCATACTTCTATTGATAATAAAAGAGCGCGCTCACCAGGGAATAGCCCTAAATTCAAAAAAATATTATCAGGAGAAAGGGGGGAGGGGTTTTGTTTTTTTTTTACCCCACCAACCTCAGAAACTTTTTTTTTACCCCATCTGACTATATATATATATATATATATAATATATAATATGATATATAATATATATAATATAATTATATTTATATATTATATATATATATATATATATATAATATATATATAATTAAATATATAATATACTATATATATATATAATATAATAATATATATATAATATATATATATATACCATATATATCATATTATATATATATATTAATATACTCTATATATATATATATATATATTATATATATATATAAAATATATATATATAATAATACTAATATATATATATAATATATATATATATAATTATATATATATATATAATTTACGACATACAACTTTATATATATATGTAAGATATATATATATTATATATTTATACTATATATATATATATATATAATATATATATATCTATATATAAAATAATATACTAATATATATATAGGGTTGCTACCCAAAAGTTCGGGAAATTTGACTGTAAAACAAAAAGTTGACTTACCAATACCTCGCAAATCTCCACATCCCTTCAAAGTATTTCATGAGCAATCTATCTATTACAGCGATCCCAGATATTTTTTTTCCATAGCATTCATGCATCACTGAGAGGTCCGCAAGTGTGAGATTGGCGTTGTGACTCTCCAACAATTCTGCCTGAAATTCCATCAATTAAGTTGAAAATTAATTCACTTTTAATCCAAAATTTCATTTTGAGCAACAAATTTCTGGTATTTAAAAGTTGAATATGATGAAGAATCAACTCTTACACTCCTTCTAACTAGAACCATATTAGCTAAATGGTTTCTCCTTAGGGTCTACCATGAAATTTGTTGATGTCATTTACTCAACTTTAGACTACCCCAGGAAGTCACGGCAACTTTTGAGTCGGAAAGAGTCCAAAAATAACTATTTTTCCGAAATCTCAACATTTCAAGTCCTCAAGGCAAAATTTTTCTGCCAAACCGATATGTTGCAGCTCACTTTAAATATATTTTTCTTTTGATAAAAGATAAAACTAATCTATTTATTCATAAGGAAAAATATCTATTTTATTCATAAGAGCACTTTGCTATTTGTCAGCATATAACTATTTGTTCTCGAAACAAATTTCAGATAAGGTAACTCATATATGGAATTTTACAAATTTATTTAGTCTATCTGTAACAGTTAAAACAAATTAAACATTTATTTACTTACACTAACTTGTACTTCAATAACAAACAATAAGCAAACAAATTCAATGGAGCGATGGCTTTGGCATGGGTTATTCAAGTTAGGAGAACAATTTAAACTTTACTTAAACAGTGATAACTGGACTTAAAATAAAAAAAAAAACAATAGCAATACATTATGAGCAAAACAAATTACAATGGTACAGCGTTGGCTTTGCATGGCTTTTAGAAAGTTGGATACAATTTGGATCATAAAACTTATCGCTGTTTTTAAGTTTTCAAACACGATTCTAATTTTTCATTGTTAAGTTGCGCTTCTTACTTTACTTTTAATTATATTACATTGCAAGAGAAAGCATTGTCGCACGAATAGGGTCTAATCCAAGATATTGAACCACTACCAAATGCCAACTTCATTCAACCTTAACTGTAGCCAATCTGGAAGAGCTATCTCCATCGTGCGAATATAAGTGCCTCAACCTCAGCGGCATTTCTTTAAAAGGCCTGTCCCACTTTTAGTTGCAGTAAACGCTAACATACATTTCTAGGAACCTCAACTCTTTTCCAACTTGCTTTTAACTCCTGTAAATTTTCACCTCCACAAGCTTTACTTTTTAAATCGAATCAATTGCATTTCTAGAGATCCAGTATCAATTCCAAATGGCTCAATGTGGATTTCGTTACTATTTGTGTTGAGAGGATTTACTATGAATGCTAGAGTGGTTTTGTTAGTTTTGAATTGCTCAAATTTGTCAGCAAATTCATCTTTAATTTTTTATAACTGTGCTGAAGTAATTCGTGTCAACAGTTGCACTGGTTTTATCGCGATATTGCTTTAGAAATTGAAAAGGAAGTAATTTACCGCTCTGAATATCTTCTGCAAAAAGAATTAATTTTTCTTCAAAACAAACCAATTCTTCACCAAAACATAGGCTGGGTTTCCCTTTCCTTGCAGTTTTAGATTCAGCTCATTTAATTTCGCTGTGATATCCACCATAAAGTAAAATTTTTGCAACCATTTGTCGTTCTCTAATTCAAGGTGATTAATGCCTTTTTCATATATTAATGTATTTATTTCATTCAAGCACAAAGCAAAATGTTTCAACACCTTACCTTTGGAAAGCCATCGCACTTTATTGTGAAGAAGGAGGTCGGAATACTGAGTCTTCATTTCGTTTAAGAATTCTTTAAAACTGACGATGGATAGAGTGCTGATTTTGACAAGATGCTGTTAACAATCTTGATTACCAAATTCATTGACCTCAACTATTTCGGCCTGAAATGTTATTGGGCACAAAGCGCTCTTGGTGTATTATGGATTGTTGGAACGTAAGAATAGTTGGGCTATTTGCTCTGAAGAATCGTATGTTGCCCCTTATATTTTTCCTGTACATACTTCTGGCGATCCATCCAAGTGCTAATTGAAACGATTTTAAATTTAAATCGATACTTATTGTTTCTTTCAAGGCATTTTTCTGCACTGCATTCAGCATATCTTCCCTCTAGTTATTGTCCGAGACAGGTAAGCAAATCCTAAGAAGTTCTTCTTTTGACCTTGTGAAGACATATATACCTAACCAAAGAAGGCGAAAACTTATGCCGTGTACTTTTATGTTGCAAGGACTCATCCTATAGGCAAAGTGGATAAGGCAGCAAGAAAGTTTGGAATATTCTTCACCTGCAAATATCTGTTTAACTTGAAAGACATCTTTAGCTCATTCTATCTTGCACTGTTTTAGCGGATCGTGGTAAATCTTTGATTTTTTCAAGATTTCTGGTTTGTTTTAGAAATCACGAAGCAGTTCTTCAGATGCACGTATGAAGCAATCTTTGACATACTCACCAGTCTGTGGAATGGTTTTCGCCTTTTTTTTTTGCAATTTTTTAAGTGATACGCGAAGCTGCTTGCCAGATAACATTACTAAATATAAGATTGACCCGAACCAGTTACTTAAACATGGAACTGATTGACATGTTTATGTTTTGGGCGAGCTCGTTCGAGCAGCTTTTTTTCCGTTCTTGCACCGAGCTGGTATTGTTACTAGCAATGAGAATTGTTTTTGTCAGTGAAAGTGTCTCTCAAATCTTGATTCTTCATTCGTGTTGCGAGTTCTTTCGGTGGAAATGAGACAAGATCGGAAGCCAGTCTGAGTTGCAATATGAAAGCGAGATACTCGTCCAATCAGTGTTGAAATTCTCGATGCTCTCCTTCAGTTCTTCTCTTATTTTTTTGTAGATGATGCCATGTTGCGGTGAAGCTGTAATAAAAGAATTTATTAAAATTATTTTATTTAGGTAACCAAAACAGCAGATGACAGTTTGCACTATATTACTAAGTCTTAATAAAAAATTAGCAAACTTGTCAATCTGCTTTGTATCATTCAGAACGATCGATATTTAATTTTTTTTTTTTTTTAAAAATAAATAATATTGTAATAGTGAAATAGCCGCAGCTTCACATCCAAAGAGCCGCATGTCGGCTCGCGAGCCAGCAAGGATTGACCGACCCCTGGCTACCCTATTCCTTGTGTCAAAATACACTTTTTGAAAAATGTGCATTAGACATGTGGATATTATTTAAAAATACCTTTTCCATACCATATTTTACAGTTTTCCATATTTTATGAAAAGGTTTAGAACTTCATTTAAAAGAGTAAATTATCCTCAAAGTAAAGTTCAATATCAAAACCTGACAATTTTCCCCCAAACCTTTAGCATAGTGGCCTTAAAATCCTCAACAACATTCTCCATATACCCCAATTTACAAGTTTCTAAAAAGTCACGGATTTATTTGGTATGATCCTTGCCTCTATAAATTACTAAATTACCTTAAACCAGAACCTCGATAGGAAACAATAAAAATTTGAAATGTCAGACGATACTTGAATATTAGAATATTTTGTAAGATAGTCAGGAATATGAATTTTAGTTGTTAATAAGGTTTCAAATTAATTACTAATAATAAAATTTTGATTAGTCAATATGAAACAACAGCATATTCACGTGAGAATGTCTCATATCCTTGGATCAACCAGTTATAACTCCCCAAAACTCTATAGGAATCTTGGCCAGAGCAAATGCTCGGACTTCTTGCCCCCCCACCAAAAAAAAAAAAAAACCAACAAAAAAAAAAAAAAAACACCAATAAGTCACCAAATTACCATTAGAAAATGTACAAAAACCCATAAACCAGGTAGCGTCTTCCACGAAAAATAGTTCCAACAAAATTCACTAAACATATTTTCCTCACATTGATTCATTCAATAAATAATTTTTATAATAATAATGCACTTTATATTTACCTTCTTCTCTCAAGACGTTGCTGGTCTGACACATATTTGGCTAAAATTAAATTTAGCATCCTTTATTTCTTCTCCTTCCAAAGTAAATATTTGAAAATTGGCTAATGATTTAAAAGGACACAATGTGTGTCAGATGTAATATTTACAAATTTTATATTAATAAAGGTGTTTCATGAATATAATTATTCACTCAATTCATGTTGAGCTGAATGAAGCAAACCATTATTACATTCACAAAATATCCTTATTAAACTAGAATTTATACCTTTGTGGATTTTTAAATATTAAATAGGCGGCCCTAGTTGGCTTCCCTATACAATAATAAAAAAAATTTTAATGCTGAAAACTAGAATTTAAATATTGCAGTAGACTTTTATTATATACACTTCATAAATTCAAACATTTTCTGATTTCCTGTCTATATTTCTTGATATGAATGAAATTTAAATTGTATACACCAAAATATATTAGGATGGGTCTGAATATATTAGGGTGGATCTGGATATATTAGGGTGGGCCTGGAGCTGCTGCGACAGCAACCCCAACATCCCCCTCACTAAAACTACGCCCCCACTCAAATTCCTTATAATCATAACTGTTGGATCTGAACTGTAAGTGAGTGGTAGACGGCGAAAAGATGGTTGAATGACTGAAGGACTGAATGAAGACTGAAAGTTTACATCCCTATTACACACACAAACTGAAAACCAAAAGACTGATAACTGATAACAACTATTTTTATTTACAAAACTTAAACCTAAAGCTGAAAAATGTAGTCTGTTAGTGAGGAAAACGCTGCCTATGTGACTGAAGCAAGCGTTTCTCTTCGTCAATAACTTTTTGTAACGGTGAAGAAAATGATTTGAAGAATTGAGATCGTTCATAAGCATGGGAATTTCGAGAAATCGTTACCTTACGGCTGGACTGGAGACTAACAGACTCAACCGAATAGGTGCGATGTAACTCGAGGTCCGATGCGCTGTATGTAGTACTCCAACCTGAGGGTCTATTGTATTTGGTTGAAGATTCTGTAATGACACTCGAGTTATCTGCGTCCATCAATGAGTTAGAGGATCATATGAGGTGCAATATATATAGTATATAGATATAAATAATATAATAATAGTATATATAATAATATATAAATATATATATTATATAATATATATATAGTTATTATATAAAGAATATGAATATATATAGGCCCCCCTTTATATATATATACATATATATATATATATATATATATATATATATAGTGATCAACTCGCTAGTATAAACTAATAGTTGAATATTAACAACATATTATATAATCAGTATAATATCCATCTGAATATGACACGTTATATTAGAAGTTAGTAATATATATGAGTATTATACTGCTTTTTTTTAAATAGTGAGTATCATTTTATAGATATAAAGGCTATATAGTATATAGGTCTATTATTATACTTATACCGGCACATATATATGTAGGGTCAGTTTGGCCTATTGATTTACACGTATTATAGTTTAATAAATATAGTATATATAATCTATAATCCTTATCTTATACTAATAATATATACACAACCGAATAATTACAAAAATAAAATATTATAGTATAGGATATCAACATAACCCCTATATTACGTATAATACTGATTTATTATAAATATTAATAAAAGTATTTATATTATATGTTATTAATTTATATATTGCTCTAGAAAGACTATTATAATGAATTTGATTATTTTCACACCTAATTATATCAATAAAAAATTAGTGAGTAAAACTTATTTTCTTCATAGCCTAATATATTATTATTATTATACCTATAGTATATATATAATAAGTATATATATATATACGTATATAATATACTATATATATAATAATATATATATATAAATATATATATATATTAATAGTACTATATACTAACGTACCTATACCATCATATAATGAGGTAATATATAAATAATATATCTATAGTATATATATTAATATAATATCGATACATTTTATATCTCTCGGTTGAGTGGTATTTCCAAAGGAACGTGTAAGATTAAAAGTTAGGTTTCAAACAACTCAGAAAGAAAAACAAAGCTGCGGGGAAATATTGCAAAAGTGAAGAAAAAATATAGAATTTTTGAAAAGTAAAGCTCTCTTCAAAAGATTCTAATGTCTTAAATGACTTGAAACTTCTATTACAAAATTTGAAAATTAATTATTTTATGATTTTAAAATTATATTTTAAAATTAAATAAGGACAATGATTGCCATAAGTAAAATAAATAAATTGTGAAGTGGTCATAATTACCAGCTATATGTGCTTATTATTGACTACTTGGAAAAGGTTATCCCAAGCCCTTTTTGAGATTGATAGGGGGGAAATGGAAGGGTCTGATACACTATAAACTAATTTCATTTTTACAGCTTATAAATTTATAAAGAAAAAACCATGAATTATTAAGAAAGAATATATAGATATATTCTCTGTACTTGCGATACAAGAGCACTGTCTTTTTATCCCTCTGGCCGTAAAAGATCACCAAATATCAAGGAAGAGGAAATAAATTATATAAACAACTAATAAAGGCAACCGACTGGACGTCACACAAGCCCGAAGTCTCTTCAGAACAGAATGAGGAAATACATCGAAGAGACATCTTTTGATCGCTAAAACTGGCTAGAAGTAGGAATAGTGAGTATACATAAAGCGATTATGTATCACAGAAGGGAAGATATTCAGAGGGATCTAATAATACTATAAATCGCGTAATATCGTGAGAACAGAAGACGAGTGAGTAGTATCTTCTTAAGCAGCTTCTAGGAAAAATTTATCTTTCACAGGTATATGTATAAATTTCAACGATATCAGTAGCGTTTTGAATAATTATAAGAGATATTAAATGATAATAATATTATGTGATTTAATCTTAGACTATAAGTTGTTTAATTCTTGGTATTTTTTGATGCTGTTCACAAAAATTTTTAAATTTTGTGGTATGTATTGACGAAGGTTTTTTAGACTAGAAGTCATTTGTACCAAATTGGGAAAGTGCTCTCACGTTGTATATGCGAATTCCTCAGCAATGCGTTAGACTTAGACTCCATAAAATTCAAGTGTTATAATTTAATTTTGATTCAACTAGTAAACATTAATAGTAGGAGAATTTCTATTAAAGTGGATGAATAAGAAAGTTTCTGACCAAATTTTACAAAATTCCGATAGATATGTAAAAAATGATAAGCTAGTTTATTGTAATAAAAGGGGAGTAAAGAGATAGAGGAATATGGGCGTGATAAGAGAAGATATGTTTATTAAATGAGGAGTTCCATATTTGACTGCACATTGTGATGAGGGATTAAAATACGAGATCTGAAAAGGGCGTAAGAGAGCTGTTGAGTTTTATATGTTCGTGAATAGAATTTATATAAAGGTAATTGGATTTGCTAGCGGTCAGACAGAATAACATTAAACGCTGAAAGAGAAATATTAGAAGGAGATTAGGTATTACTTTTGATGAGACAAACTTATAAGTAATAAGTATGATGTCACGTGTCGAGGATCAGCGTGAAACGATGTATACGAGATAGAATGTGTGGAAAAAATATGTGATGTTGAGGGTGCACCAGACGAGGAATCGCTGAGAGAAAGCAGAGAAGTTCTAGGAAAAGTGGATTTTTAATGTTTTTGTAGGGGATCTTTTAATAGATCCCAAAACTCATAAGTAAATATCTATACAAAATACTGTGAGTCGAGAATAATGTGATGGGCTTAAGAGTGAAATTTTATGTGAGGAGAAAGTATGAAACTTAATATTACAGAAATGAACAATGGTTAGGCCTTAAGTAATGCAGCGTATTGCACACAAGTATAAAGTGATGAGAGCCAGAAGGGAAAAAGTGAGGATCGCACACAAAAGATTTTGCATACATGAGAGCTATGATTCATGAAATGTTGAGAGAGTTTCGGTATAAATGAAATAAAACATTGATTTTTATATATATTTGAAATTAAATAATATTGTTGGTCAAACACTACAAAAAAAAAGTGATGAATTAAGGTCAAGAGTGTATAAAATACAGAGGAGATGTGAGACGAAGATTATCACCGCAAACAAAGCAACCATTTGGCTATGCGTGAAAGAGAAATGATAAATGAGAGAGTCTTGATTAAAGGAATAGATTAGTTGCGAGTTGTATAAACACCACTAAAATGATAATTGGATAAATATAACTTTGTAAGATTACAAGAAAAGGGAAGAAGATTCTTATAAGTACAGTATACATTGGTAAGTAGTGAGATATGATCTAAGGCGTGGATTGGCATAGTATGAGCTATAAATTTGTGGAATTGATAAAGAATAGAGAAGATGATAGAGGACAGATTAGCTAGAGATAAATGTAGATGTCAAGAAGGCTGGCAGGCATGTATATCCCTATTGTTGTATAACTGAATCACTATTCGCGGCTGGCTATGTCAAAATGCGCGTGAGCGATTGCATCAGCATTATTCCGCAGTCCGCAGGTGGTCTGGCAGCATGCACCGGGTAACGGTATCAAGTATGAAAAAGCAACAGCAAAAGAAACAAAATGAGATGATCAATAGGAAGTCATAAAGTTGTTGTGACAAAAATTAGAATGAGACAATGTGCTAAGAGGATTTAGGAGGGAATGAAAATAGAGTTGGCACGACCGCGTAAGCATCCGCAAATGCATCCCGCCCAATTTCAACGCCGAGTCGCGACGAATAGTTACGAAGTGAAAGAGGAGAATGGAGAGATTCCCAAAGGACGACAATTTTTGGAAAGACCTAGAAGGATTAATTTAGGCACTAAAACCTGTGGCGACCACACTATAAGGCAACGCAGAAGAGAATTAATCCTCGGAACGTGCAGCAGCAGTATATGCAACCACACACGTTCGAGTGTAAAAGAAAAAAAGAAGAGTGTCGTATAGTGAAAAGTGCGCAAGATATGGAGAAGCGAGATAGGGAGAAGGGAAAGTTGGGAGGCAATATAGAAAGATTAGAGTGAAGCAAAGAGGGCTGGAAGAGAGAGACGAAGAGAGAACATTACAATATGGTCTAGGGCCACACCACATCTATAGTAAAAGAAAAATTGTGAAACAGGAGCAAGTTACTCGGAAAGAAGTACATAAAGAAAAGAGAAAAGATGAGGTATAGAGTATGAGAGAGCGCTTATAAGGCACCCGAAGGGGAATGGATAGGATGAAAAGGAGAGGTGAAAATAGAGGAATAGGTCAAAAGGGGTTATTTTAAGATAGTTGAATGAATATCATCGGTGAGAGAATGAGGCAGGATTCTGATCAAGGAGAGGTGGGAACAAGCCTGGGGGGGCCAAGCGGAAAGGGAAAGGGGATAATATGGGGGATTTAATACAAAATGAAGAAATATTAGGCGCTAACTAAGCAACAAAAAGGAAAGTATCCACAGTGTCAGAAAAACGTGAGATATGAGAAGAAATGTTACAGAAGAGTAGCATAGGTTTTGGAGGAAGGCGTGAATAGTAAATTATATATATCATTATATAGGAGTAGTCACATAATTGGAATGAGAAGCGCGATGGTGTTGGTTCCGCCTTTATAAAGGAAAGGAGCTTATAGGATGAGTGTTGGAAGTAATTATAGAAGGAGCAGTTTGTTCTTTTGGATGTAGTAGGGAAAAATAATATCTATGCCGAGTAGTACTTAATTGAGAGGGGTGAGAAGAGGAAAAACTAAAGAGTATGCGGGAAGAACTACAAGGAGGATTTAGGGTGACAAGGTGGGCAACCTGTTTTCTGTGCTGGATCAAAGTCATTCACAATGAATTTATTGCTTTGAGAAAGTAATAGAAAAAACACCAAAATGCCCCAGGTGTGTAGTTTTTTAGAACTGGAGAAAGCAAAAAAAAATAATAGAAGTGAAGAGCAGCAATGGCAGGGTGCTGGAAAAATTGGATAGCCGTAAACTGTACAATTACGGTTTTAAATCGTTATTTTCAGGTAAATCTGTGTATAGAATAGTAGATGGTGTGAGAGTATTAGGAGGGCGAGAGTGAGATGTTTTGGAGTAGAGAGAGGTTGCAGGCAGGGATGAGGTATGTACCACCGTGCTTATTCAATTTATATAGTGCGAGTTACTGGTAGAGGAGATGATGAGGAGGGGACGAGTAGTGGGTGAATTGTCAATGTTAGATAGGTGTATTGTAGATGGAGAGGTGAACCAAGCAAATACTGTTATCCGAAAGATACTGCCTTAGCTGTCGCGAAGAATCAGAAAGCGTCTGAAGTATTTGTGATGAAGGAGTTTGAGAGAGTGTGGGCAAAAAGGTCTTAAGATAAATCCAGGTAAGAGTAAAAGTGTTAGTGTTGAGAGGAGGAAAAACAGAGAGGGATGGGGTTAGAGATTAGAGTAAGAGGTGTAGTTTTAGAAGAAGGTAAAAAGGTTTTTAATATTTAGATGATTTGGGTAAGAAGGAGGGATGAAGGAAGAGATAGATCACAGAATAGGAGAGGGAACGAGAGCATTGAGTGGTCTGAAGGAATTATGGAAAGAGGGGGATTTATCACTTAATCTTAAGATAAGTATGTTGATAAACACACTGGTTCCAGGCTACCGTCGAAGCGTACTTATATGCGGTGAAACATGGCCGTTAAATGCTAGGTCCAAAAGAAGTTGAAGTGTTGAGATGAAAGTTTGAGCAGCGGTCGATTTGAGCGTTAGTAAAGACAGAGGACGATTAGGCCAAGATAGGGTATAAGGAGAGAGAGTGAATTGAGAAAGATGGTGTGTAGAGAAGGACGGAGAAAGAACGCTTAAGATGGTTTGACACTGGAGAATGAATGGTAAGAGAACTATAGGCGTGGTTAGGAAGATTTGGAGCCGGACGGATAGAAAAGAGCGGCTACAGGGGTCTATGATATACCAAGAGTATAAGAAGACTGGAATGCATCGGAGATGAGAGAGAGAGATAGCTGGAAGAGGAGGAAATGAGATCCTAGGCGAGTAGATATCGTTGGCCGAGAGAATATATAGCGAAGAAGAGTGTGGGTGGGGGCAACGAGATAAGAGAGGAAAAATATGAATTAGGGAAGCTGCACCCTACCACTACCCCGCTTAAGCAGGATTAGAGTGTTAGGCAGGGCGTATAAATACACATATAATATTTCCTAATTTTATCTCTCCAAATACATACCCACATATATATAACAAATTAATAATTATTATATTAATATATGGATATTATATATTATATATATGTTATATATATATATGTATATAGTAATATATTATATATATAATTTATATATATATAATATAAAAAATATATATTATATATTAATATATATATATATATGTATTATTGTGAGAGAACAAATATAGTATGTATAAATCTTGAGTCTTAAATTGTGAGAAGTCAGTAATAGAATTATACTCTTATATAAGGAAGAATAAAGTTAAAATTTTACGTAGGCTGAGATGGTTTTTTTTTGTATAAAAATGTAGAAAATCACTTATAGTAGAGTAATTATTTTTTTATTTAAATTATGCTAATACTAGTCTAGGTATTAATTATGTATGAGTATATAATATATAATCTTTTTTCGGCACAATGAAGGAATTGGCAATAATAAATATATAAATAATAATTATAAAATATAAGAACTTCAACGAAAGATATAATAAAGTAGCCGAGAAATAATAATAAATAAAAAAATATATATAGTATAGTATATGGCCTGCAACGAAATTCTATTAGTTGGAAAGACGCATATACAACAGGTCAGCAAGAATAGAAGACTCTCGTAGTAGTATGATGTTGAGACTCAAGTATATATTATGTTATAATAATAGGTATAATATATATAAAGGAGTTAACTACAAAAAATATATAGTATAGTAAGATTATTATTAAACTTGCGGTGGATATATTATGGTAATATTCATATATTACACTAATATTCAACTTAAAAAAGTAACTCCCCAAAATAGAGGATAAGATATATCATATATATATACCACTCATTACAATATAGTCTTATTGTTATATAGTAGTACCTAATTATGTTTTCCACTATACCAGGTAAGGTCACACCCAGCACACGAGTGTAGTATTATAACTGAATGAAGTTTTGAAAATTTCCAGAGCCATAGTCTGCCAATTATTATAATATTTAGGTAGTTTAATAGAACTACTATAACAATATAAATCTAATATATAGTATATTATAATATATATATATATATATATACAAGAATTATATAATTATATATATATATATATATATATAAATAATATATATATAATATATATTATATAATAGATATATATTAATAATTATATAATATATATTACTATTATATAAATAATATATATATAATATTATAAATAATATTATTAATTATAATTAATAATATATTATATATTATAATATATAATATATATATAATATATATATATTATATATATATATATTAATATATATATATAGATATATATTAATTAATATATATATATATATATATAATGATATATATATATATATATATATATATATAAATATAATATAATATAATAATATATATTAATAAATATATAATATATATTACTTTACAACTTTACATACCGCTCCACAGGAAGGGTCAATAAAAACCCTGTCAGCAGAGTAACCAACACTCTTCAGAATTTCCTTAAAATCTATCCCAAAAACTTCCATCTTCACCTCAGCTCCTCCAACCGGCCAAGTTCCGCACTTCTGCGTAATGAGTCCTCCAGCCGAGCGTTTCCCAGTCATACTTCCTAGGTCTGTCCTCTTGAGTGTCTCTTCCTCCCACTCCCATCTCTTCTTGGCCGACTCTTCCCTCTTGCAATTCTCTCCACGATTCCCACCACGCCAATGCTGCTCTTCAATACCATTAGTTATTCAATATAGCGCTTGCCACTCAGCAGCGCTCGTTCTATCTTATCCTTAAGTCTCTCATGATCGAGTTTCGTCATAGTAACTTTCACCCATAATATATCAAAAGCTCTCAAAAAGTATATACATCTCCGACAGTAACACAAAATCTAGTTCATACATCCATCATCTTGATGTCACGTACATCCATGTCATCTGCACTCCATATAGTATATAATCAAACGGTTAGATTAAAACACTTTCAAATATTACCCTTTCACACTCCAACACGCAATTTGTCTATCTATACAGTAATGGAAATAACACTGTCTATACTTCTCTCTCCAAATAACTAGAGAGCTTAAATCCTACTTTAAAATCTCTTACTATTTTCCTCCCTCTAACTATCCAAATACTACCACCCAAATACTTACATTATCTCCTACCATCTTTATCTCAAGTCCCCTTCCACAACTTCTATAATTTCTTACAAACTCTTTCTATACCTTCACTTGCTTCTATATCAAACTGACCAATATCAGATCTCAGTCATTTTCTGATGATTTTATAGTCACAAGTCCGGCCTTTCTTATAGCCTGTAGAGCTAAAACTTATCTATCTATCTCTCAACTATATCCACTGTATCTCCCTAACTCGACATCCAAATCACGCACCAAATCATCCGCATATAAAGCACTCAAAATTATTCACACGATCTCAATATCTTAATCGATATCATTCTAACACACTCATATAATTACTTTATCACTACATCGAAGATTAACGAATACACCACACACACCACTCCAGCTGACACACACTCTTTCTCGTATTAACCCCCATTACCTCAAACCATTCCTTATTCTTATAATCTTGTTCTTACATTACATTTACCTTATATCCTCCAGACTATATAACTTTTCCACAGCTGCGCCTATAACAAATCTTTTCTACCCGCATGCAACCACTACCTTCTCTCTCTCAACACTCTCCACCAGACTCGTCCTCTAGTAACTCGAACCCACCAAACATTTCTTCTGATCTACCACACTAGTCATATGCTCTTTTTGTTAATGTCGCGATACCTTTTCCACACGTCTAATTACTACAACAAACAAGGATCCCTCTTTCTTTGTTCTTTCTATATCGCGTCGCGCTCTCCCCCAGCCTGGGCTCTACCACCGATCTGCGAGACCAATTTTGGCTCTAAAATATACGCCGTCACTTTACCAAGATGTTCAACCAGTACACCAGAAGAGTGTTAAAACACAGTCTCCTGTGTCTCCTTTTGCCTTAATATATGGCAACATGCAAAAATTGCACCTCCGCCTATACTTTTTCAATACCACTATCTCGTAATCTCTATATCACCATTTAAACTATCCAATAGATTCTATCCCTCCCTCAATCTCACTTCGAGATTTGCTATGGGTATACCCATCTCATAGATAAGATTAATAATATATACTCACCCCTATTATTTAATAGGTGAGTAAATATTATACAAAAATATACCTAATATTATTATATAGCGAATACTATTTATATAAATAGAAAAAAAATATATATATACCTCAATAAACCTATATATATATATATACACCACTATATATATATATTAGTAGTATATATATATATATATAGGATTAAAAAAATTAAGTAATATTTAAATAATAAAATATACAGATATAACTTATACATAATATCCAATAGCATGAGTGAGGAACATAATTATATAATAACAAAAATATAAGTTTATTTCTATATATATATATAACATAGATATATATATAATACATATTATACTATATATATATATAAAAAATATATATATATATACCTAATACTATATATATATATATACACGTTACCGATATTATATATATATATACTATTATACTATAGAAGAAAGATAATAGTGAGGATAGAATTTAAGTTTTATATTAAGAAAAGTAAATATAAAAAATAAATATATTATATATATATATATATATATATATATATATATATACACCTAAATATATATAATATACATATATATAATATATGAGTATAGCGACACTATAGTATCTTTTCTATTTAATATATATAGCTATTATATATATCCCGTTTATAAAATAATATAAATATTATCAATTCCCTTTAATTCAAAACTCAAAAGAGTAAACAAATCTGCACCTCATTCTACTTAAGAATCACATCTCGCATCCCGCATCCGCATCCGCATCTCTTTTTAAAATGAGGATGTTGAGGATGGTCAAATTAGATCTATAACAGAGATCCATCACTAATATATAATTATATATATTATATATTTATAATAATATATATATTAATATAGTTATATTATTAATATATATTATATAATATATATTAAATAATAATATATATATTATAATATATATTAATATATATATATATAATATATATATATATATATTAATATATATATTATATATATTAATAATATATATATATATATGTATATAAATATAATAATTAATATATATATATATATATAATTAATATATATAATTAAATATATATATTAGATATATATATATATATAATATATAATATTTAATATATAATATATATTAATATATATATATATATTATAATATATAATTATAATTATATTATATATAATATATATAAATATATATCATAGTTTATTATATTTATAATATATATGATAAAAGTATGTATATAGTATTTTATATATAATAAAAAAATTAATAATATATATTATATATAATTAAATATATATATATATATATATATAATATAAATATTTAATATATAAAATTATATTAATATATATAATATATATTATTATATATATATATATATATAATATTCAGTGTGCGCGAATTCAGGCATGCAATCTTTTTTTTTTTTCCATTAATTAACTAGTATAAATAAGAGAATTATATGACAATAAAGAAATATAGAATTTGCTATAATTCTATATTATTATAAAATAAAAAATGCTTAACAAACTAAAATAAAAGATATATATTTAGAAACTTATTCAATTATTATGAAATGTTAAAATCTTAAAATCATTTAAAATTTTTCAATATTCAACACTTATATTAAAATTAAATAATAGCATGTCAGTTTTCTCATTGAGAGTAGATTTAAAAATATCTCCCGCCAGCGTACTCCAGCGTTTACGCGTGTGAATTTTACCATTATTAAAACAGGTTACCAACAAAAGCTGTTACTTCACAATAGAATGACACCCAGATTTTCCATCAATCGTATATACTCAAATCATTATTATTCAGCTATTCTCATAACTTATTAAATAATATATAAATATATATATATATATAATATATTATAATTATTATATATATTAAAATATAATTATATATATTATAAATAATATATTATAAAAATATATAAAAAATATATATAAAATTATATATAAATATATATATATATATAATATATATTAAATATATAAATATATAATATATATTAGATATATATATATTAATATATAATATACATATATAAGTATATATATTTTAATTATGAAGGATCAAAAATTAACGGTAAATCTAGGT
>JABUQX010062524.1:60000-72500 GCA_015478945.1 Trachelipus rathkii | reverse complement strand
ATCTCTATATAATGAACTACGAAATTTTACAAAATCATTAATCAAATATATACAAAAGACTATTAGAACAATTGATTTCGACATTTTTGGAAGGAAGAAAAGGAGGCTTTGTTCCTAATACTTAGTAAAGTAGCTAAAGAGTTTCTTGATATCCCAGCAACATCGGTTGAAAATGAAAGGATATTCTCAAAAGCCGGCGATCTAATAACCGATTGAAGAACAAGACTTAATTCGCGAAAAGTGTTGAAAAATTAATATTTATTAAATAGATAGCCGTTTGTAGATGTCTAACTGAAATACTCTTTCAAGTCTAACTCAAGTATAATATATATATTATATATATATAATTATATATATATATATTTTATATAATATATAAATTATATATATATATATATAATATATTATGTATATTAAATAAAATATATTATTTTATTGCAATAAAAAAACTCTGAAGAGAGTATATATATCCTCAGACATTGACGCTTAATTATTCTCCTCACCGTTGTTAGATCCTCTACGCTCTCTTGCTCTTTGGCTCTGCGTTTCATCGCTGTCTTTTTCTTTCATTCTCTCACTCCCTCGACTCTCTTTATAGTTCACTAGGGTTTATCCTATCCATATCTTGACAGATATCTAAGGTAATTAGTTATACCGTTGTGGTGCTCTCAATATAACGCGCTTCCTCCGATATCTTTAATCTATAGACTCTCTCCAAGCGCCTTCACTACTTCATACTATATATATATACATGAGCTGAGTCCAACTGCATCCATTAGTCATGTGATATCCTCTCCTCAGTGGTATCTTTATAAGTAGACGGTTCCGCTCACCTCATGATCATTCCTGTCCTTAAATAGGTATATTGCCATATCATTCTGAAATTGTGTTCATCTATATCTCAGCTCATAAGTATTTTTGCAGATTAAACAACTTTCGTTTACCTCGAGTCCTCTGTTTTTCGCATGCTCTAAAATGAATCTAGTATATCTACACATTTTTGTACGCATGTGACGTCTAGTGGCATATAACCTAGTGTCCTCTATTAACACTAATATTACCCAGGAATTCCGTTTTAATCTTTTACTCTCGACTGATCTACGATGATCGAGCATCTATTGACTTTTCTGACATACATTATTTAATATGCTTTACACTTTTTTTTCTATTACTCTTTCACACACGCGACTTCTGACAGCACTTATATATATACGTGTGATATACGTTACTTGTTACACTATGTCTTAAGCTCAATTCTGTAGTATCTACATCGACAAGTTTACCATATCACCTCTTCGTACTTTTACTCAGGTCCTTCTTCACTGATATTTTCATGATGTCAGTTAAAGTATTACAAGTTGTTACAATCTTTTATTTCGTCTGCTTAATTTTCTTAATATATATATATGTATATATATATATATTATTATATCAATATTATATATATATATATATATATATATATTATATATATATATATAAGTTGACCACCACTTGATATAGTTATGGCAGCATAGCCTACTTTCTTGCTTTGGGCCTCTTCTCTCCATTTGATTACTTTGATTGACTATAGATCGTAACTTTTATTATATTTGATAGATACTTGATCGTCTTCTGCTATACATTTGTTCCTCCATAGCATACAAGATATAACAAAAATATACTCATATAAATAATAATATATATAATATATTAATCTCTCACTCACAGCTCATTGTGCCCCTCTATATTATATTACTCACATTTTATTAAAGCACGTAATCATTTGTTCATGGTATATCTATTTTTAGCCTTTTTCTTAATAAGATTAGTTTATGGTATATTTTTATTCAATAGTTTTACAGTTCAATAGCATTTGTGCCACCTTACTTTATACATCATTTAAAGATACGTTGTCTGGTGCTTTTTTAGCCTTTTTCAAGTTATTCCTTAATTAATTCAACTAATCACTCTTATCTTTCTCTCCTTCTATCGAGATGTATGCTACTTATTAGTGTCGATACGACGTATAGTTAAGTTCCTTGTTATAGTCTGCATATATACTAGAGGTAATGGTAAGTCTATTCTCTGTCGTCTTGTGCTAAACATATATAAAGGTTTGTATATAACTTTTATCACTTTATTTGCTTTCAAGAATCTTCGATACCAATTCTATTTGGTGCACGCTGTATTATAAAATAACTGTTCTGAGCCACTATTATGATCTTGATATATATATATTATAATGTATCATATATTATTCAACCATTTGCGTAATTGAAACATAAGTTCTTGATTCCACATTTTTATACCATAATTCTTTTAAAATTATAATTCATAAAATATTAACTGTATATGGCTTTCATACTCGTAATATTATTACTATTCGTTACTACGAATTTTAACTTAATATAAACGTCTCTTTAGTTAGTAGTTGTTAAGACTATAAAATCAGATAGGAACAGGTGTTTTCATGCTTATCATTAATCCTTTGAGCTCTTTCTCTTTGGTGAATAGCGTGGAGTAGTTATAGCTAAGAGGCCTTTCCGTGTACAATAAGGTACTACGATGGAGGGCACAGTATTTCACCCTAATACCTAGTTAATTTACTATTAAATTCGCCAAACCTTTCAAAATTATCTCTAATAATGCAATCTCTCTATCAGTCTCTTTATCAAGGTCGAACGAGTGAAGCTTATAGGTACCTCCGACTTTAACCTCAACTCTTTCTGACGATGATTTTGTGAATTCTCGAGTAGAAGTCGATTGTCCAAGTGTTGTGTAATTCTCGAGTTCTCTCTTTATTGGAGCTCACAGAACTCGGTTATGCGCTCCTCTGGTTCTGAGCGCCGTTCTGCTTTGCACGCATGTCTCTTGGCTGCTGCTGTGTGTGTCTTTTCATATCTGCGGTAGCTGTGCTTACGTATGTCTGTCGCGATCAATAGACAGATCTCATTTCGGTGCCATTTCTGTCTTATCGCGGCTAGAAAAGCCATAGCGAAGCTTAGGTACCCGGTACCTGTGCGGTGCATAGACAGGTTGCAGTATCACTCAAAGTTATCAAAAACTGTGGTGCTCTGGGTGCTAGCTCATCGGTGCTGGCTCGCTCATAGCTGTGTGCGTCGGTTTCGGATGCCCAAAAGCGTGATGTCTCTGCTCACCTAGTACTAGTATGCTCTAATTTGACCAATGAATTTTCCACTTCGATTATATAGACATAGTGTAAGTAAATAATAATTTGAAATGACATTACAAAACACATATTTAATTATTGATCGATATTGAATTAAATCGTTTACTAACTGTACATCCATTCTAATATTATCCTAATAATAATAAAAGTTTTTTATTGTTAATTCTATAATAAATTAGTCCATTGTATTATGTAAAAATAAATAAAGAATGTGTTATATCTCAAACGCGTATTGTAGGAATGCAAATTGTAATGTGAAATGGATAATTTATTTGGTATATATATTATAATTATTTTCATTAAGTTCTGTTGTAAAGATAAATTTTAAATGTTACGCTTTACGTGCTCTAAAAGTCTCATGCTCAAAATGGTAAGTCTTAAATACGGTTACGTGTCGACAAATCTTTTTCCACAGATCTCTAATCTAACACTTTTACGCATAATACGTGAAGTCATATATATTAATTAAACGTTCTATCATCCATGTAAATATAACTAAAATACATTAACACTCTTTAGTTTAAACATAAATAGTTGGTTA
Source organism: Trachelipus rathkii (assembly GCA_015478945.1). Lineage (NCBI taxonomy): Eukaryota > Metazoa > Arthropoda > Malacostraca > Isopoda > Trachelipodidae > Trachelipus > Trachelipus rathkii. The sequence goes on along the minus strand of JABUQX010062524.1, from coordinate 68,787 downwards.
TAATTGTACTTTGAGTGAAAACCATATACTCACTTTTCGGTTGCTTAACAGTACGGTACCTTCTTTTAATAAATAAAACTATTGGTATGATTATTGAAGTGATTCACATTGTAATATATTCTATATATTTTTTATATTTATAATTTTACATATAGTTAAAGTATATTTTTATATACTGCCTCATATTATATATATCTGTGCCTTTTCTCTTAGAATAATATGAAGTATTAGAAAGCATCGCAAAATCTTAGTATCCGCCACACTTCTTGAAATGATATATAGTTTATTGTTAGTAAACTTCGCAGATATCTCACAATATTTGGGAGTACCTGTGGGTAGAAGGACAGTAATACCCTCGCTCTTCCGTGCGGATATTCGAAGTGCAAATCCTAACGGCTAAATAATGAGCGGAATTTAAATCGAATAGAGTGTGTTGATAAAGGTTATACCAAAGGAAGACTTGACCAGAGTAAACTTCGATACTCATGAACCCTGCCCTCGGTGTAATTTCCAACTGATGTCTTAACTAGAGAGCCGAAGCTTGAAACTCATTGTGAACGCTCAGTCTCTTCTCTTCCCCCCTTGAACGATTGTTCAGACATCGCACAGAAATTCATCTTATGTTATATATCGAAAATTTATGACAAATGGCCATGCATTCTTTATGTCACACTCATATCTCTTCGCTATGTGTGTATACTAGAATTAGGGATGCATTAAATGTTAATACTGAAAGAACAGTGGCAGTGGTGTCAATATTCTAGCTTCTCCAGTTTCGGCAAGAATTCACACTATTAGTAGCAGAGAAAAAACATCGGACGGAAACTCTATTGCATTCTACTTATATTTCTACTGATGTCTCTCTTGCGATCATACTTATAAAAACAATATTAAGTAGACACATGAAGACCAAGTCACCTTGTTAATGGACGCGTGCTTAGCCATTGCTAGCTCTAGCTATAAGCGGGCATGAAACTTTGTGATTTTTCAGAACGTGTTGGAAACTCTCTATGTGGTACTCAAAGGTTCTGTATACATTACTTGTGTAAGTCTGTGTATGAGTAAACCCTGATGTTCTTCCGTATGCTATTGCCGACTGCATGTCCTACCTTATGTACCCAGGCTATTTGTGTTGAACTCTTTGCCTGTTGTCCATAGCATTTCATCTTGACTGGATAATTTTACACCGCAGTGTTGACGGTTCCATAGTTTAATTGGTGTCCATCGGAAGGAAAACCTGTAGCTTCTGCAAACTCGATCCAGCGGGCCCTCCTTAGATATATTGCGAATATTGAGTAATAGAGCGTGCTTACGGAGATGGAGGGGTGTATAGTTTCAGGTTCTCTGCGTTTTTGATTTGTGTTTTTTTTTATATGTGTCATGAGATTGTTTTCCCTTACTCTTATAGTTTTTATCTTTCCTCCAATGATATGAGAATTCTAAGTATAAGCAAACCAAAACACCTGTAATATAGTTATTGTGTATTATGATTTACAAAGCAACTTTTTACAAATATATATATAATGCAATGAAATAAACTTAGGTAAAGAAGCGTAGCAATAACAAATGATATACGAATATTTAATATGGCTAAATACCTTATGAGTATTAGTTTTTCTCAATACATATATGCTAAGATTTAGACGTAAAATAACCTCATAGGAATTAAAATTATTAAAATTATTTTATACTAATCACACTTACTTTTAATATAATACTAAAAATGTAACAACAATTTAATAATATACTATATATTATTATACCCATGTAGAAATTATGTGTACAATTTTTCCTCATTTTAAAAACGAAGTATGATACTATCTCAAATAAAACTTGACACTCAAAGTTATAACCAGAGATAACAGAGTTAAATTTTGGATTGTATAAATAGTCTATTGATGAATCTATATATCATAATCACTTCGTCTATGAATTTGAAATTGATTGGGTGACAAATTTAATTAAAATGGCATAATAATAAATTAAAGAAGGGTATATACTATATATATATAATAGTGTATTAGTAATCTTGAGTATTATAGTGAAGATATATGATGATATAATCACTAGTAAATAAATAATTATTATAGCAATTTTTTTTTTAAGAAAGAAAGTTTAATTATGTTAAAAATAAAATACAACAATGATAATATATTAGTATATATAAGAAAAATTTATGATCATAAAATGAAAGTCTTAATAATTATTACCAAATTTTGTCAGGACGTAATAACTCTAAATAAGCTATTAAGTTGTATAACTTTCTCCAGATGACAAAGTCATAACAGAGTTAAATTAAGTTCTCATAATTATTATTTGCTTAAGTATTGCAGAGTTTCGGATCATATAATACTAAAATGAAGGGTAATCTCTATATAATAAATTAGACTTGTTCTAGCATATTCGTATGAACTATAATATTATTAAATGTACATAATTGTTTTGAGAGAAATATTAATAGCTCAATTAATATTTTTGTTAGAAATTAAATATTTGCATTCAGTATATAATATTGATAATATGATATATTATATCTCATATATATATAATATTTTAATGTATTATCATATATATATAATATTATAATTAATTAATAAATTAATATATAATTATATATTAAATTTATAATATATCTAATTAATATTCTTAATAAATACTTATATTATATATATTATATATATTTAATATATTACTAATATTATAATCAAAAATAATTTTATATATCAGTACATATATATATATAATATATGATATATTTTACATATTTATATATTGATTATAATTTATATATTATACTCTTAATCTATATATAATATTAATATATTATATTATTATATATAATTATAGTTTATATAATATAATATATATTCATAATATATATTAATATATAATAATTATTATATATATATATTAATATTAATTATTAATTATATAATATATATATATTATTAATATACTACTATATACATTATATAATTTATATCATATTATATATATATATTATATATTATATATTAATGTATATTACATAGTATATATATATATAATAATACTATATATTATAAATTATTAATTATTATAAATATATCATATATAATTAATAATATTATATATATTATATAATGGATATATATAATCATATAAATCTATTAATATATTATATTAATTAATAATATTATATTTATATATATTTATTTTAATATCATTTAATATATTATAATTAAGACTATGTCTATATATTAATAATTTAATATATACATATCATTATATTATGTAATATATAATATTATATATAATATTATATATATATTATATATATTATAGTATATTATTTAAATTATTAATTATTATATACATATTCTAATAGAGATATAAAATAAATTATATAGCTATTATATTTTATATATTCTCTTACCCATCTTATTTGTAACCTTATATGATTAGAATGTCCTAATGTTACAAATTATTATTGATATAGATCGTTTCAGTAACCCTACATTATATAATAATACTTATTAAACACATATACTGTTATCTAAAATATAGAACAATTTAACACTCTTTATAGTAAACTTATTGTTACATTAGTACTGTAGAGTAATTCTTTAGCTTATATATATAGTTTATCTTATAATAATATATATATAAGTCAAATAATAATTTTATAGGATAATTAAATTTTATAAGATATAATATACTTTCTTGTATCTATCTCACTCAATAATTTTTCTATATCTCAATTCCTAGTTATATATTGTATATGTTTTTTATTATTTATATCATATTGTTTATCTTCAACTTTAATAGTTGGTTCCATTTATCATGACATATGTTAGTAATTATCTTATGTTAGATATCTTTTATACTCCTCCATTCTTTAAATTCTATTTATTGATTTTGATTTTATTTTAAATTAAAATTATTCATATTAGTGACATTGACGTAATAAGTGTTTAGGTCATAAAGCTTTTTACAATAATCCCATAATATTATATATCCTATTTATCTAATTTATTACTATATTGAGATGACTATAGTATAAGTCTTATGAGATTTGGTATACTTCGTTATATTTTAATATTGGGGTAAAATTGTTATTAACTAAAATTTCTATAATCTAGTATTATATATCATTATAGTATATTTATAGTATATAATATATATAAATACTACTCAGTAGTATGTTTAAAATTGTTGTATTACTATAGACTATATATTAACTTGTTTAAGTTAGTACTATAATTTATGAGTAATTAATATATTTATTTATATATTTATTTATTCTCTATGGAGGTTAATTTATACTATCATTCTTACCAATAAATGCTTCTCTATATAATAATTGATATGGTAATTAATATAATTTTGTGGTGCGAAGTAGAGTCCTCCCCAGCATTAATTTATTAATTTTTATCGTAATATCTTTAGTTGCGTTGTGCTTCACTCTTCTCTCCCTGATCGGTATTAGGAAGAACATAGAGTATGTGAGGTAAAACTATTTTAGTGCGAAATCAAAAAACACAAAAATACATAATACTAGTACATGATACGCTTTTACTGCCCTTTTGCCTCACCTACACTTGCCTATACGATACTTTATTCGAATTTATTTTCTTAAGAATGAAATTGCAAAAGGAAAGTTCCATTAATTAACAAATGCGAATCGGAAACCCTTTTGGAGCGCTTTTCTCATATTATATAAGCCTGGACTCGAGTTCAGAGCTTCATTCCTTCTCAAAACCAACTGATCTCACAGGTCTTTAATTGTCCCATAATTTTGTTGGCAAAAACATGGCCTGTCAAGGTAAAGAGCTTCATCTCTGAGATCAGTTTACTCATAACAGCTTAAAGTAATTGTTAAATTTACATGGTTTCCTTCCGTTCTGAAAATAGAAGCACCCCCTTATATACTTAGCGTCCATTAAAAGTGGACTTGGTCTGGTAATCATAGACGGAACATTGAGGTACTACGCAGGGTCGTCGCTTAAAAATATTGTTTTTTATTGCTAGGTGACAAAGGGCAGAAACATGTGATAATAAGTTATTTTTCCTCATACCACGTGATTGGCTTTTCTGATTGCTTGAAGTAGGTGATTTTTGGATTATCCCAGAAACTAGCGAGAGGCATGAAGGTATCTAGCGTTCACCCATGCTATATATCAGCTTAATTAATAGCCCTTCTATCCCATTGCAGACGAACATTCTTATGGAGAGTTCTAGACAATGACATTGGCTATATTCTTCATCTCAATTTGTCCATATGCGATAGAAATAACAATAATTTCTGGCTCGACACCTGCTATGATCGTTTTTTCAAGAAAGAGATTAGGCTTTCCATGATTTTTCACTTGCCTGTTATAGATGAGTGACCTGTAGTTTGAAATTACCGTCAGTGTGCACTTTTATATGCAGGAATATGGTCTGTTTGAGATGGTGTTCTCATCTTCTACTTGTGATTATGCTCTCCGTTTCGCATCTTTTTTTGGTCCGTTTTGTTTTCTCTCTCGTATTAAAAATATCGTCACAGAGGGAACTATGCAACGTTGTGTTCTTGCTTCATAGTGAGCAAATAGTCGTATATCTCTCGACAATGTTAGGCTGTCGAGTTAAAAAAAGTACCGAGTTTCTCTTGGGTGCTGATGTCTATAATTTAAGAAGTTGTTCTCTTCTCATATCTAGCCTTAGCCTTTCAACTCTCTCTCTAAAAATCAATTCAAAAGAAGGATGTACTCTCTCGGAACCTACTCCATATAAATGTAGTAAGGATAATTAAGTACTCTATATTACTTTACAGTGATGTCAGTGAATATATATGATCCTTATATCAATTGATGATAATGATGCAGAGAATTAATATATTACTACCTTCATTGTGAACAGCTATATATTCCCAAGTTGTATTAAAGATGGACTCCTCAATTTAGTCATAACTACCGGTATAGTTAGTAGTAAGTTAGTAGGCGTGGATGGGTATATATGGACGTTAATAGTATAGATGATATGATAGTATAGATGAGTGTATTGTAGGAGTCTTGTGAAAGGTCTTACGGCGGGACCAGTTTAAAGGGACTGGTACATTTTGGATTCTTTGCTTTGGCTTTGACGTGATGCTGCTGTAAGTGAGGTCGCTTTCGTATGGATGGAACACATAATTACAAACCATATCAATTCCACTACAATTGCATTTTCACAATCACGTTTGATACACCACATTTTTTTTATAACATAAATACTATTAAAAGTTATTGAACATAAAAAACTTTTTTTTGGTTACTCTTTAACGAAGATTAATTCAGTAACGATTAATCAAATATCGATCTCCCAATAATATAGGTTTGCATAAATTCAATTACCATCGCTAATACCTGCTATATAATCGAAGTGGAAAATTCCTTGTCAAAAGAGCATCATAGACTAGGGTTGGCAGGAGCACGGCATTTTGGGCCAACCGGAACCGCACCGCGCCAGCCGTGCAGCCACATCGAAACCCCTCAGCACCGGATCGCACACGAGTTTTTGAACTTGGCGCACCGCACTGCACCGCACCCAAAAAAAAAAGGGGGGGGGGGGAGTAGCGGGGAGGTTGGTTTGGTGTTTTTCGCTACTCTTCGCAGCGGCGGGCGAGGCAGGAGTGCGCGGGCGACGAGCGCACCGTCACGCGGGCGAGCCGTGGCTTGGACAATAGCCACTGGGATGAGCTGGGGTGCAAAGACGTGTGTGAGGTGTTGGGTTAGAGGGAGGGGTTAAGGAAGGAGGGAAGTAAGCAAAGGAATTTTCGATTTTTATCACTATTTATTACTTCTTACAACATTATAATTTTCCTTATATATATATATCTTATACTATACTATATATACTATATATATATATAATAAATAATATATATATATAATATTATAATAATATATAATATATATAATATATATATATTACTATATATATATATAATATTTATTATATATATATATATATATCTTTTATTATATATACTTATTACCTATATTATACTATATATATATATTATATAGTATGTATTATATAATCATATATATATATTATACTATAATTTATATATATATATATATATATATATATACTATATATATGAAATCAATATCCACAAAATAATAAACCCCAACAATATATATATTATATATATATATATTATATATATTATAATAAATATTATTATATTATATAACTATATATATATGATATATAATATACATATATTATATTATATATATATATATATATACATAATATATATATATATATATATATGTAATATTATATATTATATATAATTATTGTGATATATAATTATATATTATAATATATATATATATTATATTTGTTGTATATATATATAATTATCCTGTATAATTGAATTTCAGCAAGCTTCAATTCAATTGGTTGTCAAAGGTGTTAATAGATTAGTTTCAACCATTTTCAAGGTTATATCTGTATGAATTAACTGAACAAATGATGAGATAATATCTCTATATATATATATATTATTAATAATATATTACTCTTTATTTTATCATAAATATATCCATATACTATAGTATATTTATCCTGTAATATTTTAGATAACTAAGAACTTGCAAATTTTTACCATATAGATTTGCGAACACGCGGCTATTGAAAAATATATATAATGTTTTGTAAAATTTAATATCTGAGTACCTAACTATGTAGGTGAGGGTAGAGTTGAGGTGGGTTCGTAGGGTGAGTGAGGTCGGGTGTAGTGATGATGATTTAAGATATATAATTAATAGTAGCTAATGATAAAATATGTTTAACCTCTTATAAAATAATTTTTAATTTTACTTCTCAATAATTAAATATACATAGCTTAATATGTGTTTAATAAATATTCATATTTTAATTATCTATATTTTATTTATGTTTACTTTTTTATTTTATGTTATATAGATTAACTCAACTCTTATTGCTATACTCATCTACTAGTCAATGATTTATAAGATGTCTTCCCTATTTTTATGAAAAATGGAGAACATGATTTTTTTAGGTTTCTGAACATTCCCTCAGAACTTTAAATTATTCCACCTATTGATGATAATGGTGTCTTACGTCTTTGCATGCTCGACACATTCCAGATTTGAAATGGTTTCACTTATAAAGCTCTTCCTGAAAGAGCGGCCGGGAGGCGGAAGGAAGCCAGGTCTTCCTAATCGTCTTTTCATCCTCAACTGCTTAGCATATATATATATATATATATATATATATATATATATATTTAATATATATATATAAGTATATTATATATATATATATATATATATATATATATTATATATATATATATATATAGTGTATATATATATATATATATATATATATATATATATATATATATATAAGTAAAGTGTTGTTAGCTATGGGACCCAGTGAAAGGATTGATTGGGAGTCCATGAACAATCAAAAACGTTTATATGAACATGTATTTGTCCTATCATCATCATCCTATGTGCCCCTTTTTCAAAGTTACAGCACATTTACTGTCATACACATACAAGTTTAATGTGAAAATAATACACATATTACACATTAATAATAATAATAATAATAATAATAATAATAATAATGGGTAATTAAAAAGAAAAAAAATAATAATAATAATAATAATAATTAATAATAATAATAATATAATAATAATAATAATAATACAATAATAATAATAATAATAATAAATAATAATAATAATAATAATAATAATATAATATATTATTATTATCATTAATAATAATAATAATAATA